>RJWJ010012904.1:0-41021 GCA_004363605.1 Indri indri
TGGGGGCAGAGGTGGTGGGGAGAGGGAGGAAATGCAGGGATCTTTCCTTTCAAATTCCCAGCTTTGCGCCTGCCAATTAAAGGCCAGTGATGTCACCAGATGTTATTACTGTATGATGCAATATCCTGGGTATGGGCTCCCTCTGAATGTCACAGAAGAGGCGCATGTGGCCCAGAAAGGTGAAGCAATTTACCTGAGGTCACTCAGCAAGATAATGAAACAGCCATGACAAGGATCCATTTTTGCTGACCCCAAACCCCTGGCATCTTCCACTAGACCCTACTCAGGGCAGCCAGCTGTGAGCAGCTTTTGATTCTGTCCCCAGAAGACTCTATCGTGAGGCCTTCCAGGGCCTGACCTTTCATTATTTTTAATGCTGTTTACATATGAGAGAGAGAGGAGATACAAAAGGCAGTCAGAAGGTACGAAAGGGCGCTCTGTCCAATTTAAAGTCCTTGGGGGACACAGTTCTCTTCCCTCCCTCCCCACCTCGCCCCTAAACCCCGCTGATTGTTGGGAAAATAATTGAGGCCTCCACCCCCTCCATCTGAGGGCTGGGGCTGGGTCAGGGAGTTGACGGCCTCTCCTGGCAGTGATGGAGGGCTGGAGGCAGCCAAGGTGAGAAATGCAATTTCACAGAGAGCTAAGATGTGAGGGGAGGGCTCCGGGGAGACAAGAGCTACACTGTCGCAGGAAGGAGGCGTGATTAGTGCGGCCAAGCGGGCGGCTCCATGGAGAATAGCTTTTCCCTTCTGAGTCTGCCTGTCCTTTAACACTCAGCTCCCCTCCCCCGGGAAGCCTTCCTGAGGCCCCTCGAGGCTGAGCTGTGAGCACCCCCTCTCCTACAGTCTCACTGTGTTCCACCAGCGCAGCCCTTCTCACATGGTGTCAGGACTGTGTGCCTGTGTTTACATCCGTGTATGTGCGTGTAGGTGGGTTTCCCACTGGACTTGGCGGCTTGAGGGGAAGCACCGTGTCTGTGCCATTTCTGTGTCCTCAGTGCCTGGCCTTGGGCCCCGAAGGCTGCCCGAGTGAATGAATGAACTTAATGAATGGACTAACAAATGAACTATCTCCAGAACATGACTTGGAGGGCAGGGACCTGCTCTGGTGACTGCCTGTCCGCCCCTGCGAGGCTCCAGCTTCCCGGGGGTAGGGCTTTGGTCTAGGTCGAATGCCACGGGGAGCCCACTGCTCGGAGCTTTCCACCTCTGCCCTATTGACGTCTCAGGCAGATAATTCTTTGTTGTGGGGGCACATCCCGTGCACCGATGTTCAGCAGCATCCCTGGCCTCCACCCAACTGATGCCACTAGCAGCCCCCGTCTCCCAGGTGTGACAACCAAAAATGTCACCAGACATTGCCAAATCTCCCCTGGGGAGCAAAGTAGTGCCTGGTTGAGAACCACAGGCCTAAAGTGACACCCAGCACAGAGTCAGCACTAACTCCTGTTGTTGACTAACCATCCGACCTTTCAGAAAGCTGAGGCCGTCCCTGCCTGCGCGGGATACCTGCCAGCCCAGCGCACTGGCACCTGGGTCGGGGCCGGACATGCTGGAGGAGCGTGAGGCAGGAACGCCAGGCCCCCACCCACAGGACCCGCAGCCAGTGCTGAAAGGGGAGGCTGGGGGGTCTGAACTCGCCTCCTTGAGAGCGGCCAGCTTCCACCACTCAGCACCCACACACCTCACGGGGCCTGGACTCCCATTCCTGAACGGAGAGTAACTGTCCCTCACGGCTCCTCTGTAGGGTCTGTTTCTCCAACAGTGCCTGGGGTAACACCCAGCTCTCATGTGGGCTCGGCTGAACTAGGCCAAATCTCTTGGCTTCTTCCCAAAATGTCTCCCTCTGAGACCAGTGTATAAATGTTGTCTCACTAAGAGACTACCAAATTCTTCAACCACTAAACCGCAGTGGGTGGTAGGGGGCGTGTCCTGGAGGTTCTGCACTGGGAGGGAGAACAGAGACATTGCATGTGTGTGCATGAGAGTGTGTGTGTGTGCACGCGTGTCTGCGTGTGTGCATGCCTGTCCCATTTACCTTCCCTGGGAGGGTTGTGGAGCTGAGACCAGAGGCTGCCAGGACACTGACCTGCAGGTTGGGCGTTGGGGGGGATTTAGTTACGACTTGGCTGAGGCGGACAATTGCCAAAGTAAAAGGCTGAAGCTGGGCATATTTTCCGAAATCGGACCACCCATCAAGAAAAGCAGAGAACAAGAGGGGCCCAAGGGCCCAAGGGCCTTCCTGTGCAGCCCCGCGCCAGCCAGCGCAGCGTGCCAGGCTCTCTTGCCGAAACCAGGAGCGTGAGAACAATGGTAATCACCACGGGGCTGGGACAGTGAGGACTCGTTCAACCGAATCTGCTGGTTTTAGCCCTGACTACATTGTCAGCATCTCCAGGGCAGGGGCCAAGTGCCTTACGTTTTGTTGTCTTCCACGGTACCCTGAGTAAGTACAGAGTGCGATGGTGCTTGTGGACCTGTGGTTGGCAGGTAAGACACCTAGTGTACATTGACTGGGAAAAGTGGACTTTGAGATAAAACGGCTTGACCCCTTTGGCCTGCTGGCTTCAGGCGGGTCTACCTGCCGGTTCCCGGGAGACGAGAGCCAAGAGACTGCTCCGACCATTCTTCTATTCAAAAATTAATTCCGAGAACCCCTGAGCCACTCAGACCCCCTGCTATACACATCCACCCTCTACAGGGCACTGAAGATATGTGAGAATAAAACAGAGGTTTCCTTCCCTCATGGAGTTAAACAAGACCCAGGGCTCCAGGAACAAGGCCGTCATTTGGGAGGGAGGATGGATGGAGCGGGTATATTTATGCCAGGAAGGCACAACTGGAGTAGCTGGAGGCCCCGCAGCAGGAATCCTGTGCAGAATTGCGATACGTGCCTACCCCTCTCACTTCAGCTCCCTCAAATCCCAGCCCCTCCCACCCTGCTTGCTGCACTCAGAAGGCAGACCCACCTGCAGCGTCTTCTTCAGGCTCTGACAGACTTAGATGCCCAAATCACACGCTGCCCTCCGCCGAAGCCATGTATTTACCCAACCTGAAGTCCCCTAGTAGCTCACCAGTAATTGCAATGATCCATGGAGCTCAGGGGCCTTGAGATGCTTCCGGCTGTGGAAGGGCCCACACGCAAAATTGTATGCCTCTGTGGGCAATCTGAACAGAACTATAGCAAGTGAAGAGATTGAATCTGTAATTTTAAAACTACCCACAAAGAAAACCCCAGGCCCTGATAGCTTCACTGCTGTATTCTACCAAACATTCAAAAAAGAACTAATACCAATTCTTCATAAACTCTTCCAGGAACATAGAAGAGGAGGGAGCCTGTCATCCCAGCTACTTAGGAGGCTGAAGCAAGAGGATCACTTGAACCCAAGAGGTTGAGGCTGCAGTGAGCTATGACTGAGCCACTGCACTCCAGCTTGGGTGACAGAGAGAGACTCTGTCTCTAAAAAATGAAAGAAAGAAAAACGAAAAAAAGAAAGAGGCAAGAACATGCTCAACTCATTTTATGAAGCCTATTTTACTCTGATACCAAAACCAAACAAACACATCACAAGAAAACTACAGACCAGTATCACTTTGAATATAGGTATAAAAATCAAATCTTTGGCAAAATACTAGCAAACCAAAACCAGTGACATCTTGAAAGAATTATATACCATGACCAAGTGGGATTTATCTCAGGGATACAAAGTTGGTTTAACACCTAAAAATCAATTAATATGAAACATCATATCAATAGAACAAAACACAAAAATTACATGATCTTCTCAATAGATGCAGAAAAAGTATTTGAAAAAATTCAATACTCTGTCATGATAAAAACACTAAACAAACTAGGAATGAGGGGAACTTTCTCAATCTGATAAAGAATTCTATGAAAAACCCACACCTAACTTCATACTTAACTGGTATACTTAGGCTTTCCCTCTAAGATCAGAAAAAAGACACAGATGTCTGCTCTTACCAGACCTGTTCAACATTGTGCTGGTGGCTCTAGCCAGGGAAATTAGTCAAGAAAAATAGATTAAGGAATAGGAAAAACAGGAAAGACAGAAGTAAAACAAGAAGAAAAAACAGGAAAGACGGAAGTAAAACCATCTCTATATAAGGTCTAAATGATTTTACATAGAGAAAGTCCTAAGGAATTCACTAAAAAACTATTAAAACTAATAAACAAGTTTGGCAAGGTTGCAAGATATAAGATCCTGATACAAAAATCAATCATTTTTCTATATACTCTCAACGAACAATCTAAAAATAAAATTAATAAAATAATTCCATTTTCAGTAGCATCAAAAAGAATCAAATACTTAGGAATAAACTTAACAAAATAAGTGTAAAACTTATGCTCTGAAAACCACAAAACATTGTTGAAAGAAATTAAAGAAGATCTAAATAAATAGAAAAAAAAATATCCCATGTTCATGGATTGGAAGACTTAACATTGTAAAGACAGCAGTACTCCCCAAACTGATCTGCAGATTTAAAGCAATCCCTATCAGAACCCCAGCTGAATTCTTTGTAAAAACTGAGAAACTGATTCTAAAATTCATATGGAACTGTACGGGACCGGGAAGAACCAAAACAGTCTTGAACAAGAAATACAAAGGAGGAAGAACTTTTCAATTTCAAACTTATTACAAAATAGCAGTAATCAAAACAATGTGGTATTAACACAAGGATGAACATATATACCAATGGAATGTAATTGAAAGTCCAGAAATAAATCCATACACCTAAGGTCAACTAATTTTGGACAAGAGTGACAAGATCATCCAATGGGAAAGAATAGTCTTTTAACAAAATGGAACTCAGACAACTGTAAAATAATGCAAAATAATGAAGACGGACCCCTACCTTACACCATATAGAAAAATTAACTCCAAATGGATCAAAGACCTAAATGTGAGAACAAAACTGTAAAATTCTTAGAAGAAAATATAGGGGTAAATCTTCATCACTTTTGATTTGGTAGAGGATTCTTAGATATGATACCAAAAGCACAGCCACTTTGGAAAACAGTCTGGTAGTTCTTCAAAAGCCTAAACATAGAATTACAATGACCAAGGAATTCACTTCAAAGTAGATACCCAAGAGAAATGAAAATGTATGTCCACACAGAAACTTGTACACGAATGTTTATAGCAGCATTATTCATAACAGCCAAAAGGTGGAAACAACCCAAATGTCCATCAATTGACTAACAGATAAACGAATGTAGTGTATCCATAAAATGGAATATTATTCAGCCATAAAAAGGGACAAAGTACTGAAAAATGCTACGACATGGATGAACTTTCAATGCACTACGTTAAGTGAAAGAAGCCAGCACAAAAGCCCACATACTATATAATTTTATTCATATGGAAGTCCAGAATAGGGAAATCTATAGAAATAGACAGTAGACGAGTGGTTTCTTGGGGCTGGGGGTGCAGGATGGGGTACAAGGAGGTAACAGGTAAAGGTTGCAGAGGGGTTTTGAGGTGATGAAAATGCTCTAAAATTTACTATGCTGTTGGTTGCACATATCTGTAAATATATCAAAAGCCATTGAATTGTACACTTTAAACGGGTGAATTATATGGTATGAGAATTATATCTCAATAAAGCCATTTTTAAAAACTTTTTTAAAAAAGAAAAGAAAGGGAAACTACATGTTCTCTTACACATTGGACTGGTTAGAGTTTTAGAAGAGACATCCTCCCCTCAGATATTGTCATTTTACAAACTGAGAAACTCTGGCCCAGAGAAGGGTGTTAACCAAACCCAGGTCACACAGCACATAGAAAGAAGGGCCAGAGCTGGAATTGCTCTCTAACTGCCATAGCTGCAAGGCTGCATAGATCCTTTGGCTCCATTTTCCCCGCTGTAAGATGCGGGATCCCCCCGAGCCCTGACCCCCCAAAGCCCAGCCCTCTGCTAAAAGCAGAGAGGATGTGCATGAAAGTTCAAGAACTCCAAGGAAGGAGGAGATTGCTCCCACAGCTTGTTTTGGGGTGTGCCTGAGAACCCCAACAGCCTGGACCTCTGCCTTGGTTCCCCTGCTCTCAGAAGCCAGCACCCAGGGCGGGTTAGCAAGAGAGCTTCATGTCCGGGACGGCATCTCACAGACTCACTGGGTTCTTGTTTCTGGAGAGCGGCTGTGATGGATTGGCCATGCCTGGAGCACTTTCCAGCAAGTGACAAATCATGCTTAATTCCTCTTGCATTCATTAGTGTGACATTAATCCTGATGGACTCGTTTAGGGTATAAGGTGAGAGCACTGTGCACACCCAGTCCCCCGAACTCGGGCAGTTGAGTCTCATTCCAGAATAGCTGGGAAACCCCTTTCTACTATAAAAAGCCCCCCAGGAATTCTGCAGGGAACTGTCCTTGTCAGGAGTTGGAGATGGATTGGGTCTCACTAAGAAGCACAGGAGAGAGGCTTAAGGGCCCTGGGTGGGGAGGGTGGGAGGTGCCATGCTGGCTGCAGCGAGCCTGCCCTCTGCGGGGAACCCTGTGCTGGATGGGGAGCTGTGGGCTCCGGGGACCAGGCAGCCACCTGGGCTCCAGCGGCTACTGTGTCCACCCCACGGCCCACGGCTTCCTCTCGTGGGGTGTTCGGGATCCCGTGACGTCATCGCCCCGCTCTGGGCCTGCGGGGGCTCCTCACTGTCCACGGAGCTCATCCAGGCACCTCCAAGGGCCCTGGGCCAGGCGACAGAGCCTGGGGGGAATCACGCTGGGCCTCCCCCCGACGTGCACCCTGAGCAGATGGTTCCCACTCTTGGACCGCAGTTCCCTCGTCCTTAAACCTGAAAGAGGGGCTTGGTTGAGAGCTGGGACCAGGGACGTCATGTAAATGAGTGGAGTGGAAGAGACGGGGGGTAACTGGAAAATGCAGGCTGTAACTGAAAGATTTTTGAAAACTTACAAAAGTAGTAAGAATAATTAACACCACATGGGCCAAACAAGATATCCGCGATGCGGATTATCTGGCCCAGGGCCACCAGCTGATGATCCCCCACTCTAAACTTTGCCCAAGGTCCCTTATGGCTTTGGTTCTCTCTGGTCTCAAAAGCAATCTACTGAACAGGTCCCACTCCCCACTCCCGGGTCAGCAGGCTTACTTGTTCCCCATTCCTCTCTGTGCCCAGCTTGTCACCAACTCTGTCCCCTCCTACCCTTCCAAGCCCAAGTCAAGGCTGACCTTGTCCCAGGGACCTCCCAAGGCCTGAGTGGCCTTTCCCTCACCTGATTGTCATAGCTGTGGCTGCGGGTGTGGCTCCCAGAGACACGTTCATCATTGCAAACTTCTGATGGCACTCGTGGGGACCCTTGGTGGCACAATGACAGGGGCCGCACACTGAGCTCTGGAGGTGTGCCCAGGACTGCACAGAGGCCAAAGGCTTTGCTCACCACCGTGGCAAGGAAGGACCTGACCCCGATCGGGCATCTGAACACATCCGTCCTGCTACCCGCTTTCCACGTATGGGAAAGCTGAGGTTCTAGGAGGACCTAAGAAAGGCAAAAGGTAGTCAAAAATATTGGCTCAATGTTTACCTTTGTTTTTTTAGAAAAACAGTAATGGCCACAATCTCCTCTTCCCAACTGGAGTAGAGACAGGGAGGGGAACGGAGGGATGGCATTCTCACTGGGTCGGCCCAAGTCATCAGTGTCCTGTTCAAGAGGAACATTCGATTCACAAATTACGGCACGTGGAAAAGGGAATGGGAACAACGGCATCCCCCTCTGCTAGCAATCCCTTCTCCCAACAACATCACAACATTTTGGCATCTTTAAGATTAAGGCAGGAGACAGCCCCTGGCCTCTAATTGCTCTCAGTCAAAGACTGTAGCTAACATGTTATTAAATATGTAAATAATATGAAAGCCAGGAGAGAATTAATATTTCATATCTAATGAAGTTAAGATAAATTCTCCTGTGTCTAATTTTCTGTTTTTAAATACATAATGCACTGTGGAGTCCAAAGTGATTCATGGTATTTTATATTGATTAAAGACGTTTGGGGTTTCTCTGAAACAGCCTCCTAAATGATTAACCTGAATGTTATTATTACAAATAGGATTTGTTTTTTAAAAAATTAATTCTGTAGTTAATCAGAATGAAAAGCGTGGAGTTCTTTGCTGGTGGGCCAGTTTTAAATGGGGAAAAGGAACCAAGCTAGGGGTCACAAACCCTAGTGCCTACAGGGGCCTGGCACATAAATGAATGAAATAAGTAGGCGTGGGGGCAACAGGGAGAGGTGGGGACTGTGGCAAACTGCAAGAGCACCTGCCCCACCTAGAGGGAGGGCCATAGTTGCCCGCCAGAAACTCAGATTTTGTGTGTGTGAAATTTCCCAGTATATACAGTTGGTTCCCAATTCAAACATCTTAAAACATCATGGATTCAAAAGAAGATGGTCCATGGGCTGCCAGTTTTCAACCTCGAGACTGAGACATGTGACTGGAGGGACAGTTGCTACCAAAGCCAGGTCCTCCAGTCTCTGGTGCACAGAGTTTACTCTTACTTTGACGAGATGATAAACTGGTGGACATAAAATCTGATTCATCAGCCTTTTTGGGGGGCAATTTGGCAAAATGTGAAAACATGCAAATCCTTCAACCCACCAGTTCTACATCTAAGAATTTATTCTAAATAAATAATTAAGGATTGGCAAAATTTTCACTGTAATGATGTTCTTCATTGCACCGTTCATAATAGCAAAACAACAGAATCAGCCTTAAGATCCAACACTCACGTATGACTACCAAATTATATTGTGGTGCATCTAAAAACATTAAAACTATGCTGTCTTTGACAAATATGAATGGGTATTCATAAATATTTTTAAAACATGGGTGAAATATATTTGCCATATAATCATGGTATTATTTATTAAAATGGACATATATTTTCATGCCCAAGGAAAAGGTGGGAAGATGATATACTGAGTGATCAGCAATGGTTTTCTCTGGGTGGGTGGTACAATTGCATCTTTTTCTCTTTACCTGTCTGTATTTTATGAATGATTTCAAATGAACTTGCAGTGCTTTCATATAAAGTTTATAAAAGAAATAAACTCTACATGACACGGTACCATGTTAAAAAAAAAAAAAACACTGCTCTTTGCAAGTTCACCCATCTACATCTGTCTTTACCCTTACCCTGAGGGCGTCCACCTCCTCAAACCTCCCAGCTCCCAGCTATGGAATGAATAATTGGGCTACACAACTCCGAGGTCCCTCTCTGATTCAAGACCTCAGTCAAGGGACTTTGGGCACACAACAATGCACCTATTTATTCACAGAACTGATTGGCTAACTGCCAGATGGATGCGGAGCCTCGTGCCAGGCTCTGGACCCGGCACTGTCCTCCAAGAGCACCCAGGTGAGAGGCAGAGGGCGTGAGCAGACAGCACTCCCCTCTACTCGCGTTTATACCCCCAAGCCTGCAGAAGCACAGAGGGGCACACTTCCTTTAGGGACTGGCCAGAGACGGTTTCCTAAGAGAAAGGATAGCTGAGCTGAGTGAGCAAAGATGAGCAGGGATTAGCCGCCCAGACAAGGAGGAGGCGGACAAAGGCGTTCCAGGAAAAAGAAGAGAGTGCACAAAGGGAATAAGGTGAGCCTGGGGTGCCAGGTGGGGGAGAAGAGGTGGGAGGAGAGGCAGGAGCTGGATCACAAAGGAGTTTGGAGTTTAGATGGGGGTGAGGGGAGCATTGAAGGTTCTAAGAATTAGGGAATTTATATGACCAGATTCTTAGAAATCCCAGTGGCCGCAGGAAGAGGGACTGGAGGGAAGAAGGTACCCGAGAGCCTGTTGTCACAGTCCAGGTTGGAAATGGAGAGGTCCGTCTTCAGGCCCCACTGTGGGTGCGGCAGAGGAAGGGAGCTGGGGACTCCTGGGTCTCTGGCTCCAACAGCTAGGAGACGCGTAAGCCACGCACTGGAACAGGAATGATTGGACAAAAGGCAAATTTGGGGGGAAAGGCCCATCTTCAGTTATAGGAGCTTGAGGGACATCCAGGCGGATGTGTCAACTAGGCAAATGGACGAGCATATCCAGAACTCGAGAAAGAGGGCTGGGTTTGGGGCTCACCAAAGGACAGGCTGTAGAAGCCCGTGGTAGGGATCAGACGGCCCAAGAGAAGAGAGAAGTGAGCTGGGGACCACAGGCATGGAGGGGCAGGTGGAGAAAGAGGAAGAGGATTCCCTGAAGAAGGCCGAGGAGGAGGATCCGGAGGGCCAGGGACGGTGTGGCAGCACGGACGCCCAAGGGGAAGAAACAGCAGATAGGAAAGGACCAGCTGTGCCGTGCTGAGAGCTTCTGCAGGGTCATGTAAGGGGAAGACATCGGTGGCTTGGGAGAGGCAGAAATGGAGTCCACAGGGGAGGGAAGGCAACTGCCTCGAGAAGACCAGCAGTGTGTCAAATGTGGCGGCCAGGTCAGCGAGGGTGACAGGAGCTGATGCATGTGGACACAACCAGCAAGCGCTGCCCCCTCCCAGGGCCAGGCACAGAGCAGGGCTTCCGGCAAGGCTGACTCACCCTGCCGAGTTCCCTGCGTGAGATCACACTCCCCTGCTTCCTGGAGCTGGCCACTGCCCAGGGACGACGGGTGCAGGAATTCCACCCAGATGCGGTCAGAGGTCCCGGAAGGAGAAGGAGCCGTGCGGCCAGTTTTCCAGTGGCCTGAGCAAAACTCTGAGCAAACGGCCTTGTGTGGCTCGTCAGGCCCCGGTTTCCAGCCTGCCCGAGAGCACTCACAGCTGCGGAGGCAGCCTCAGGAAGGGGTCCCGCCTGCAGGAACAGCAAAGGGCTGTCCACGCACGGGGCGTGGCCAAGGAAAATGAAGACGGAAAGCTAGGGTCCCTCCAGGGGCCGCCACACCCTCCTCCTCCCCACAGTGTGTTCTGCCTCTTCTGAACTTGCTCTGACTTCCGGGGGCCGTCTTTCTTCAGAACTGAAGATGTCCCCAGCGTCCTGCACAGGTGCCCACAGAAGGAGGCTGGCAAGAGTCCGGGACAGCCCTGCTTTGGCCTCCTCCACTGCGCCACGATGCTCCTCCACCAGCCTCCGCAGAGCAGTGCCAGCCAGGGAGCAGCGGGCAGAGCTCTGGACCTGGGGTTCCCAAGGCCCGAAAGAAAGCCATGGCCCACATAGTAGCCGGTGATGCTATTCCTCTATTCCTTGCAGCTTTCCTTCTAGATACATGGCAGGATTGGCCATCATGGCCCCCTGGGATTGGATGGGGTCACGGGACCAGTCTGAACAATGAGTTGTAAGCAGAAGTGAGGCATGTGACTTCCAGGCCAGACACTTAATCTGCAGGGGGAGACCCAGCCAAGAGCCCTCTTCCCCTCTGCTGTGGTGACCAGTAATGCCGCAGACGGAGCCAGTTTTGACAGCCTGGGTCCCCGGGCAAGGATGATGGGAAGCAGAACCCCCAGGTGACCCCTGATGGAGATGGCACAGGTGCGGGAACCAAGCCTCTGTTGTCTTGACCCCCTGAGCTCTGAGGGCCATTGCTGGGGTACGACCTGGCCTGTCCTGACTGATACGGGCTGGCTCCGGAGCGACCTTGGACGAGGGC
Source organism: Indri indri (assembly GCA_004363605.1). Taxonomy (NCBI): domain Eukaryota; kingdom Metazoa; phylum Chordata; class Mammalia; order Primates; family Indriidae; genus Indri; species Indri indri. The sequence goes on from RJWJ010012904.1 coordinate 11,599, forward strand.
CTCATCCCTGAGAGACCAGCGTCCTCACCTGCAGGGCTGCGAGCGACAGTCACCTGCTCTGAGAGCTGGTGCTGATCGGAAGAGAGGGAGCGGGGAGCGGGAGCCGCCGGCCCTCACGCACGGCAGGCGTGTGCCCAGGGCAGGAGACCTGTGCTCCGGTATCCACAGAATTCTGACAGCTACACAATTTGTCCTCAGGCTCCGCCTTGGCCCTCCCTGAACGTGTTTTCTCCTACTTCCTTGTGACAGCCATCCAGACCTTTGAGGAAACGTTTGAGAAGGAGAGAGAAGCGGAGGGTTTGAAGCTACTGTCTGTCGAGGCTAGCACGTGCCGGGCTGTGGCTGGGAGGCGGCCCCTTCCCCTGCCCCGCGTCAGCGGCTCCCCCGCCAGCTGGCAGGGCCCTGGAAGCAGAGGGGAGACAGGGTGCGGGTTCTCCCCCACTCCCTTCCTGCTCAGGCTGGCAGTGGCTGCAGCGCCCTCCTGCATGAGTCCAGCTGCCGTGGGGTTCCCCATCTCCACGCCCCCTGCCATCCCTCCAGGTCCCTTCAGCCTTTGGGACAGTCGTGACGTCCCATGGTTGATGGTGGCTGAGAGTATCGTCATCTCTTGTGCACTCCCCTGACACGGCCCACACAATGAAGTTGTCTCTTCATTGGAACCATCTGGGCTGAATTCTGCTTCCTGCCAGAGCCCCGAATTCACACCCAGGCCTCCACCGCCAGGCCCGCCCCTCCTGCTTGCCACCCACCTCCCAGCCTGCCTCCCAGGCCCCTGTGGTCTCCCTCCTCAGCAGACAACTCCGCTGCACCCACCTCGCTCCCTGGGCACGTAACCTTGGGAAGGGGAGGCTGGAAGAGGGCCGGAGGCACAGCCCTGCTCCATGAGCCTCCGCTGGCCTCACCCCTGCTCCTTCTCCTCGTTCCCTCCCTAGCCCGCACCTAGACTGGCATGTGCCTCGGGCACTTCCTGCGTCCTGGCTGACCCCAGAGCTCCAGGGCACCAGGATCCTGGCCAAGGGTCAGAGCACAGCATTCTGGGAGCCCTGGGAGCCAAGGTAGCCCCGGGCCAGAGGAGGCCAGGCCGGTTTCCAGTTTGGCTTCCTTTGTTTTGTTCTGGTTTCTTCTGTGGCGGGTGTGTCAGATCAATGTCATCCTTAAACCAACAATGTGTGTGGAGCAACGGCCCCCAGTGACCATCAATTACCACAGGCCTGTCACCTTAGAAAGCACGTCAGCTGGCACTCAGTGTCTCTCCTGCCACCTGCACCCTGCAGCTGAGCAAACACGGAGTGACCAGAACTCGCCGGGGTCAGCCAGTGGCAGCTTCATCTTCCTTCCCTGTGGCCTGATCCCTAAACTCAGGGAGAGAAAGCTGGCTGCCTGCGGGAAAGCCCTAAACACTGCCGAGAAGCGGTTCTCTGCGCAGCTCTGGGGGTAAAGGGAACAGTTAGCTCAGGAAGAGGTTTCTGGGGCAGACCTGTCTCTGTCATTTATTAGCTTTGGGATCTCTGACAAGTTCCTCCACTTCTAATCCTCGTTCCCATCCCTGTTTCACCAAAAAGGAAGTGCCTCCTGGCTCTGCAGCAGTTTCAAGGTGCACACTCTGTAACCATAATAATGCAAATATTTCCAGCACGCCTCCCCTGTGCCCGGCCCTGGGCTGAGCACTCGAATTCCACCACTGGATTCATCAAACCGGTGAGGTTTGACTTTGTGGAATCCCACTGGGCAAAGGAAACCAAGGCGCAGGGTGGCTAAGTGACTTGTGAAAGGTCACACAGCGAACTCTGGTTCCAGGGCCCTCATTCATTATTTTTAATCTTTTTCTTTTTGAATCTTGAATCTCTATGGCTTTACTTTTTAAGTTCTTACTATGCAGATTTTCAAACATACACAAATGTAAACAGACTAAATAATCCAATGAACCCCCATGGGTCCATCACACAGTTTCAACGATTACCAACATTCTGCTATTTTTGTTTCATCTATCCCCTATTTCTGCAGCTTTTTTTTTTTTTTTAGAGAATTTTAAAACAAATTCCAGGCTTGGATTCCACCACAAATGCTCAAGTGTACATCTGCAGAGTCTTGTTCTTCATCACCGTCTGCCTGCCTTGAGTGCACTCTGTTAAGGCCAGGAACAAGCCAAAAGGCTGGGCTCTTCCTTAAAAGACAGTATAGAAAAAGCAGGGGCCAATTCAGCCCTGGACTCGAATCCCAGCCTTGTGTCTCTGTGGACCTTTGGTATATCACTGCACCTCTCTGACCATCCAGCTCTTCTTCTATAAAATAGAGACCATGGTCAAAACTCCACTGAGTTGTCATCTAAACAAGATAATGAATGTTGGTAGGCCAGTACATGAGACAGGTTCAATATACTGGGTCCCCCTTCCTGGGCTGGTATTTATTTCCTGGGGCTGCCACAACAAAATACTCCAAACTGGGTGACTTTAAAAAAAAAATTTATTCTGCTGCAGTTTTGGAGCCTAGAAATCTGAAACCAAGGTGTCAGCAGGCCCATGCCCTCACTGAAGGGTCTAGGGAAGAATCTGTTCAGATGCTCTAGGGACGAGTCTCTCCTGGCTTCTGGTGGCTGCTGGCAGTCCTTGGCACTCCTTGGCTTGTGGCAGCACAGCTCCAATCCCTGCATCCGCCTTCACGTGGCCTTCCCCTCCATGTGCCCGTGCCCAAAGGTCCCTTTTCTTATAAGCATACCAGTTACATCTGCAAAGACCCTGTTTCCAAATAAGGTTCCATGTGCAGAGTCTGGGTGGACATGAGCCCAGTGTGCTCGCGCTGCTGCCTGTTGCTCAGGCCTGGGCACAGCTCTCCAGGGCAGGTCTGGGGACTTGCCATGCTGCTCACTTGAGGCTGAGGAAGCTGACTCCTAGGAGGGGACAGAGGAGTCCTACTGGATGCCGTTTGCCCTGCACCAATCCTCCTGGCTCCTAACTGCTCAGAAAGCAGGTGCTGAGCTCTGGCACTTTGGAGAAGGAAATCCATCCAGAAGGGTGACTGCCTGCCACATGGGCCCACTGCACTCAGCAAATTCTTGCTTCCTGGCCCTGCCACCCTTGCCGGACTCACCCCTTTGCTTCCCACCACCTAGCCCCCAGCCCCCAGCCTTCCTCGGGGCCCTGAACACACCGAGCCCGGCCCCCGCCAGCCTCACAGTGCTCTCCGTCACCGCCACACACCAAGGCCTTCCTGACCACACACAGGAGTCCCTCTCGCCACCCTTCCTTGAAACACCCTGTTCTTTCCCTCCTAAGCACTAACCACAGTATATATTCATTCTGTCGCTTGTTTACTTGTGTCCTGACTTGCCCCCCGACAGAGGCCCCACGTGGGCAGTAACCAGAAATATCTCATTTGCCTCTGTCTCCTCCGTACTTAACACGGGGTCTGCCACACAGCAGATGCCCAATAAATACATGTTGACGGCATCAATAATGAAGGAGCTCTTTAGAACCTTCTAATTGTGCACGGGAGAGAGGTCAGGTCAGGGAGAGGGGGGCTGCCTCTGTTCGGGGGAAGGTAGGGCCTCCGTCGGGGGGCACATAAACACTCCTTTGTTGGAAAATCTCTCCTCCCTGTGGCCTCCACACATGGCCTGGGCTTGACCTCTGGTGTCACGCAGAAGCCTGATCCCCTCTGCCCCGTCTCTGCCTCTCCCCATGCGATGAGGGCCCCATGCTCCGCCACACGGGCAGCCCCCTTCCCCACCTGGGCCGCCCCTGTTTCTTCTGTTCCCCCCTTTGCATTCGGGTCCAGGCCCACATGCCCCTCCTTGTCTGTTCCGCTGCCTCCCCGTCCCACCTCGGGTCCTGCTCACGGGGAGGCGTTCCAGGCATGCCAGGATGAGGGGAGCCGTTCGGCCTGGCCCTTGTTTCGGGCTGGCCTCCCACTGCCAGTGTGTGGGGTTCCTGGCTGGGATGCCATGGACCCAAAACGTGGAGTTGGCAATAGGGCTGGTCCTCAGCATGCAGATGAGTGGGGGGTGCCTGGGGTCTGTGCATGGGAGGCCTGGGGACTGTGGCGTGCCATGACCCACCAGAGCCCAGAGCACAGCACATGACAGCATCGCCTCCCCCACCCTGGGCTCTACACCCCAGTGGTGCAGCCTATTTGACAGCCACACAGCATAAGGGCTCACGTGTACCTACTACCAACTGGAACCCCAAAGGCAAAGCCAGGGGACATAAAAGCACCCGTCTCTAGGAAAAACCCTGTGCCCTTTACAATCCAAATTAGACCTGCAGGCTCTAGCAGGGGCAAAGTTCCACATTCCTGATGGAAAGGCCTGCACTTGATCTCTGATGACCACATGGGTCCTAGCGGTGTGATCACCCAAACTCGTGTGGCATGAGAGAATAATGACTGTGTAGGGACACTGAGCTGGAAAATGCCACAAGCAATCAGGTCCAGCCATCTGCCATCTGCCTTCTAGCAACAAAAGGGCCCTCATAAGACACCTGAGACCCCAACAGGGGAGTCATCCTGGCCACAGTGTCCCAGCGAGGTAGGAGAAGAGTCAGGGCCTGGCAAGCCCTGGGCAATGTTTGCTCCACCCCGGCTGCAGGAAAAGGCCGCAGGAGCCCACACCGAGGAGGAGCGGAGAAGAAGGGACAAACCGGCAGCACCCCAGCTACACCCATGCCAGCTCCTGTGGGCGGTGTCAGGGGCACATCCTCTAACCAATGGCCCAGCTTTATGTGTTGTGAAGGCTGCTCCCAGCGACTTCTCTCCCAGCAAACGGGACTGACCTCTGAGTGTTCAGAATCTAAAAACTCCAAGGAAACAACAAACAAAGGGATCTAGATTTTGGCCAATTTCTAAATAAACGGAGCCAGACCTTGCATCCCTGGCCTCTACTGTTTCCCTCCTGCCTGGCGCTGACATTTCCAGCCCAGCTCTCCTGCCCCGAGTGCGCCATGGGTGTCACTGGAAAACCTCGGCTGTTTTGGGAAAGACCCAGCCCTCCCCAGCTGCGCCCCATGGGGAAGATGTGGATGAGTTTCAAGCGTCATGAAAATGTCACTTCCCCCAGCCACAGCCCTCCCCCTCGCCCCCATGCAGCAGGTCCCTTCTTCCCAATGCTGCCGTCTGAAATGGGAGGCCAGCCCTGGAACTTTTCAATCAGACAGAATTCCCGCTGCTCTGGTTTTGTTTTATTTTCTCTCTCTCTCCCTCCCCAGCATTAGTAATAACTGGCTCAGATGCCCGGATGAGTCAGCCTCGCTGGAGGGCCAATTATCTCGCCCACGTGCAGCCCATTAACTCTTCCCAGGACCCCAGGTATCAGGCAGCAGGCTCCCCTCCTAGTGAGCGGGTCGCTGGTGCATTCTGGGGCTCCTCCCTTGGCCCCTCTCCAGCCATGACATCCACCCCATTCCCTTCACCTCCTGCCACCGCCTGGACCCGGGTCTCATCATCTCACCTTAACTTATTCCCTCCTAATAAGTCTCCCTGACTCTGAATCCATCTCCTGCTGGTCTATTCCCCGCTAGCTGTTTGCACAGTGACTTCCTGAAACGAGATCTACTCAGGTCACGGCCCAGCTCAAAACCTTCTGTGGCTCTCATTGGCCAAAAAGATCAAACTCACTCTTGCCAGACTTGCACTTAAGATCCTCTCTGGAATCAGCCCTGCTCCTCCTTCTCCTACCCTCTCTGGAGCTTCCCCTACATCTGCAGCCCCCAACACCCAGGCCGCAGACTGGTACTGGTCCATGGCCTGTTAGGAACTGGGCTGCACAGCAGGTGAGCGGCGCGCAAGTGAGTGAAGCTTCATCTGTATCTACAGCTCCTCACAGCTCACATCACTGCCTGAGCTCCACCTCCCCCACCCCACCCCAGTCCATGAAAAACTGTCTTGCATGAAACCAGTCCCTGGTGCCAGAAAGGTTGGGGACCGCTGCCCCGCACGACCCCTCCCCAGCGTCTAAACACCTACACACCCCAGCCCTGCGCCTGAGCTGCTGCCAGGTCTCCCATTTCAAATGCGCTCTCTTAACCAGTGAAAATCCAGCCCCTCTCCGAGGCTTGGTTCCAGCCATATCTACCCCGAGAGCCTCCCCCACCACCCTTCATTTGGAAACAACCCCTTCCCTTCAGAACTTCTATTGCATTTCTGCCACTCAGCAAATAGCAAATTCCAGCTGTGTTTTCCCGTGACTACTTTTCACAGGCTTGATGGTCTTCTCAGCAAGATTGCGACCTTCTTAGAATTAACCTAAGTACACAACACTTGGGATTGTTTGAATACGTTGCAGAACCTCCATATTCTAGATGTCTAGGTGACCATTAAAAATAAATGATGGAAGAAAAGAGTGATATGAAAAGATGTTGATTATATGATAATCTGAGAGAAGAAAGATTACGAAACAAGATGCAGCAAAGTATCCATTTTTGTTTAAAATGTATGCAGGAAAAAGTCTGAAAGATTCTACAACAAAGTACTTAACAGTATTTTTTTAAATTTTCTTCTTTTTCCTTACCTGTATTTTCAACAGTAAATATGCATAGTTGTATAACAAAAAGCAATAAAACATGTATTTTAAAGATTGACTGGTTGTATATTTTAAAGCACTTTGGGACCAGGAAGGTGAGTTCTGGGGTTTTTTGCATTCATCACTGGCAGGGCATACAGAGAACACGGGTTATGTGCGTGTGTTCAGGAGGAGGAGTGAGGATTGTGAAGATCTAGACTTTTCAGCACTCATCAGTCCCAGACCCTTCTTTTCATGGAGGAAGAAGCCGATGGTCCTCTCAAACGCGGCCCTGGAGCACTTCTCTGGGCCAGGGCTTTGCTGGGAGCTTCGCCCTGAGTCCCAAACCCACTCACTGCTCAGGGGCCGCCCCACGGTTTTGGAAAAGCTGCTTTCCTTCCCCGACCTTTAGTCCTTCCATCTGTGAAATGAGGAGGTGATGTTACCATCCTGTTTTAAAGATGAAGAGAAGCAGCTCATGCAAAATACGGCCAGGAGCACAGAGTGCGTGATGAACGTTTGTTATGGTTCCTGTAATATACTCACGTGGTCCTGGTGGTCCTGTAAGTGGGCACTAGCGCCACTGCCATTCTACACTTAAGGAACCTGAGAAGAATGGACAGCTTAAAATTTACACACACGAACAAACCTGCCCAAGGCGCTGCGTCCAGGACATGGCAGAGGCAGATTTCAAGCTCAGTTCTGCTGACTCGACAGGCCATGCTTCCAGCGCCAAACTGCTATGATATCAAGGGTGGGGCCTGGGGGAGAGAGGTGACTTGTCCAAGGTCACACAGCTAATCAGGGGAAGAGCTGGGATTAAGCCCGATATATACTGCAGGAAGTCATTTACCAAGGGGGCTTCAAGGTGGCTGACTAGAGGCGCCTGGCACTCACCTGCTCCACAAAGAAGGATTGAACAGTGAAGAGATAACCACACATAACACAGAGTGTCTAGGAGAGGACACTACAATTCCACAGGAAAGTGCCAGGGACCCTCTGAGGCATGGAGGAGAGGGAAGCGAAGCAGCCTGCCTGGCCAGAACAGGCACCTCGTTGTGAATAAAAGGTAAGCGAGAGGTCCCCAGCAGTCCACATTCCCACTGCGGACTCTTGCAATCCTAGCCACTAGAGAACCCCTGGGCCCTCGTGGGCTGTGAGGCTAGCGTAGGGAGCTGCCTAGAGTCTGTGGGACAGCATGGTTCCAGAGAGGGAATTTGCACTGGGTCCCACACCCCCAAAGACCCAAGCAACTGCAGCACTGCACCATTTGGAGAGCCCAGCCCCCAGCAGACTGCACCCTTCCCTGGGACCCAGCAATTCATACATCCCCACATTCGCGGAGCCCCACTGACATCCCCCCACATCCACACAGAGGTCTGCAGTGTCATGACGCTGCCTAGACCCAGCAGAGCAGCCAGGTCCGCAGCATTCTAGCCACACAGTGTCCTGAACCCCAGGGAATAGGCAATGCAATAAACCAGGGAGACTGCCCTTGGGACAAAGGGCAGCAAAACATGAGCTACCCAGAGCATGAGAGCAGCCTGCCTAGGGCTGTTGCTACTGACAGCAACCCCAATGCCAGTAGCAGAACCACTGGGCACCTGCACGCATCTTCAGGTGGCCTGGGAACCAGCCCACCTGGGTGCTGTCCCAGGGCCTGAGGACGGACTCATGCCTCTTGGGAGCCCAGGGACTGGCCCACTCAGCCTACTGCTGCCACTGCCACTGCCACCTAACTGCATGCCACTGCTAGCACTCACATGTGCAACATGGGGGTCCAAGCATTGGTGCAATGCCACTACTGCCACAGTAAATGACACACAAGCTGACCAAGGGCTCAAAGACCCACCCATCCACCCAGCTCACTGTTGCCACTTCCTGCACCTGAGCAAGCCACCTGGAAGCCCAAAGACTGGCCTGCCTGAACCCACTAATATCAGCACCCATATTTGCCATTCAGGGGCCTAAGGACTAGCGTGACCTCAGCTAATGCCACTGGTTCCAAAGGACCAGCCCACCTGGTGTTCTGTCCCATGGCCTGTGCTAACAACTGCTGCCTAAGCCACTGAGGAACTCACAAACACCACTGATGCTGATTACAGTTGAAGAAATCATTGCAGAGACTACACCACAGCACCCACCCAGAATACAAGCCAAAGCACTTTACTCAATCAACACCATAGATACCTATGTAGGGAAAAATCTTTCCCTACAAAAGCCAATCTATAAAATTGAAAGAAGCAATTATTATATCAGATGCAGATATCAACATAAGGACACAAGAAACATAAAAAAGCAAGAAACATGACACTTCCAAAGGAACACAATAATTCTCCAGTATCAAATCACAACGAAAAGAAAATCTATGAACTGTCTGAAAAGAATTCAAAATAGTGATATTTAAGTGAGTTATAAGAGAACACAGGTAAACAATACAAAGAAATCAGGAAAGCAATTCATAATCTGAATGAGAAATTCAACAAAGAAATAGATATCATGAAAAAAATCAAACAAAAACCCTAGAACTGACATATCCGATGAGGAAAATTAAAAATACAATTGAGAGCTTCAACAATAGAATATATCAAGCAAAAAAAAGAATTTCTAAACTCAAAGACAAGGCTTTTGAAATAACTCAGTCAGACAAAAAAAAAAAAGAAAGAAGAAAAAAGAAAAAATTACCTGTGACATATGAGACACCATAAAGCAATCATATATTCAAATTTTGTGATTTCCAGAAGGAAAAGAGATAGACAAAGGCATAGAAAACCTATTCAATGAAATAATAGCTAAAAACTTTCCAAGTCTTGCAAGATATATAGACATCCAGATATAGGAAGTTCGAAAATCTCCAAAAAGATTCAACTTAAAAAGGTCTTCTCCAAGTCACTTTATAGTCATCGGTCAAAAGTCAAAGACAAAGAACAAATCCTAACAACAGCAAGAGAAAAGCATCTAGTTATCTATAAAGGAAACCTCATCAGAATAACAGCAGATTTTTCAGCAGAAACCTTATAGGCCAAGAAAGAATGGGATGACATATTCAAAGTGTTGAAAGGAAAAAACTGTCAGTCAAGCAAAGATATCCTTCAAAAATGAAGGAGAAATAAAGTCTTTCCCAGATAAGAAAAACTGAAGGAATTCATCACCACTAGACCAGCCCTAAAAGAAATCCTTAAGGAAGTCCTATATTTGGAAGCAAAATGACAATATTACCATCAGGAAAACACAAAACTATGAAACTCACTAGTAGAGCAGATACACAAATGAAAAAGCTAAAGGAGTTAATGTCACCACTACAGAAAACCACCAAACCACAATGATAAACAACAGGACAGGAAGAAAGGAACAAAGGACACACAAAACAACCAGAAATCAATTCACAAAATGACAAGAATAAGTCCTCACCTACCAATAATAATGTTAAATTAAATGGATTAAATTCCCTACTTAAAAGATATAGGTTGGATAAAAGCATTAAAAAATGAGCCAACTATTTGCTATCTACAAGAAAGTCACTTCACTTATAAAGACACTTGTAGATTGAAAGTAAAAAGATGGAAAATTATATTCCACACAAATGGAAACCAAAAGCGTTCAAGAGTAGATGTACTTGCATCAGATAAAACAGATTTTAAGTCAAAAACTGTAGAAAGAGACAAAGAAGGCCATTATATAATGATAAAGGAATCAATTCAGCAAGAGGACATAACAATTCTAAATATATATGCACCCAACACCAGAGCGGTCAGATATATAAAGCAAATATTATTAGATCTAAAGGGAGAGATAGCCTCCAATACAGTAATAATTGGGAAATTCAACCTCCCACTCTCAGCATTGGAGAGATCATCTAAACTGAAAAGCAACAAAGAAACATTGGATTTAAACTGCACTTTAGACTAAATGGACCTAACAGACATTTACAGAACATTTCATCCAACAGCCGCAGAATCCACATTCTTCTCATCAGCACATGGAACATTCTCTAGGATACACCGTGTGTTAGGACACAAAACAAGTCTCAACAAATTTTTTTGAAAATCAAAATCATATCAAGTATTTTCTTAGATCACAATGGAATAAAACTAGAAACCAATAACTAAAGGAACTTTGGAAACTGTACACATACATGGAAATTAAACAACATGCTCCTGAATGACCAATGGATCAATGAATAAATTAAGAAAGAAATCAAAACATTTCTTGAAACAAATGAAGATGGAACCACAACATACTAAACCCTATGGAACACAGCAAAAGCACAGTTAAGAGGGAAGTTCAGCAATAAACATCTACGTTAAACAACAGAAATATTTCAAATAAACAATTTAATGATACACCTCAAGGAACTAGAAAAGAACAAACCAAATCCCAAATTATTCAAAGGAAAGAAATGATAAAGATCAGTGCATAACTAAATGAAATAGAGATTTTAAAACAATACAAAGGATCAATGAAACAAAAAGTTCGTTTTATGAAAAGATAAACAAAATCAATAAGCCAATAGCTAGACTAACTGAGAAAAAAAGAAAGAAAATCCAAGTATATAAAAGCAGAAACAAAAAAGGAGACATTACAACTGATACCAAAGAAACATAAAGATTATGAGAGACTATTATGAACAACCATACACTAAAAAAATTGGAAAACCTAGAGAAAATGGATAAATTCCTGGACACATACAACTTCCCAAGATTGAATCAGGAAGAAATAGAAAACCTGAACAGACCAACAATGAGTAACAAGATTGAATCAGTAATAAAAAGTCTCCCAATAAAGAAAAGGCCAGAACCAAATAGCTTTATTGCTGAATTCTACCTAACTTTTAAAGAAGAACTAACACCAATTCTTTTCAAACTATTCCAAAAAACTGAAGAGTAGGGAATTCTTTCTGACTCATTATACAAGATCAGCATTATCCTGATATCAAAACCAGACAAGGACACAACAGAGAAAGAAAAACTAAAATCCAATATCCCTGATGAACATACATGCAAAAATCCTCAACAAAATGCTAGCAAACTGAATCCCGCAACACATCAAAAAGATGCTACACCATGATCAAGTGGGACTTATCCCAGGGATGCAAGGATGGTTTAACATATGCAAATCAATAAATACAATACATCACATCAAAAGAATGAAAGACAAAAGCCATGATCATCTTAATAGATGCAAAAAAAAGCATCTGACAAAATTCAACATCGCTTCGGAACAAAAACTCTCAGCAAATTAGGCATAGAAGGAACATAAGTCAGCATAAAAAGGCCATATATGACCAGCCCACAGCTAACATCAGACTGAACAGGGAAAAGTTGAAAGCCTTTCCTCTAAGAACTGGAACAAGACAAGGATGCCCATTTTCACCACTCTTATTCGACATAGTACTGGAAGTCCTAGCCAGAGCAATCAGACAAAAGAAAGAAATAAAAGTCATCCAAATTAAAAAGGAGGAAGTCAAATTGCCCTACTTTGCCAATAACATGATCTGACGTATAGAAAAACCTAAAGACTTCACCAAAAAACTCTTAGAACTGACAAGTGAATTCAGTAAAGTTGCGGGATACAAAAACAGCATACAAAAATCAGTAGCATTTTTACATACCAATAACAAACTATTTGAAAAAAAAATCAAGAAAGCAATCCTATTTACAATAGCTACAAAAAAAATACCTAGGAATAAATTTAACCTAGAAAGTGAAAGACCTCTACAATGAAAAACACTGATAAAAGAAATTGAAGAAGAAACAAATGGAAAGACATTTCATGCTAGTGGATCAGAAGAATTAATATTGTTGAAATGACCATACTACCTGTATCTACAGATTCAATGCCATCCATGTCAAAATACCAACGACATTCTTCACAGAAACAGAAAAAAATGTTCCTAAAATTTATATGGAATCCAAAACACCCCGAATAGCCAAAGCAATACTGAGAAAAAAAAACAAAGCTGGAGGCATTGCACTTCCTGACTTCAAAATATATTACAACGCTATAGTACACAAACCAGCATGGTATTTGTGTAAAAACAGATACATAGAAAGTGGGACAGAACAGAGAACCCAGAAATAAATCTATCTATTTACAGCCAACTGATTTTCAACATAGGCACCAAGAATACATAATTGGGAAAAGGACACCCTTTTCAATGAATGGTGCTGGGGAAACTGGATATCCATATGCAGCAGAATGAAACTAGACCCCTACCTCCCGCCATATACAAAAATCAACTCAGAATAGATTAAAGACTTAAATCTGAGACCTGAAACTATAAAACCACTAGAAGAAAATGAAGGGGAAACACTTCAGGACATTGGTCTAGGCAAAGATTTTGTGACTAAGATCTCAAAAGCACAGGCAACAAAAACAAAAATAGACAAATAGGACTATGTTAAACTAAAAAACTTCTTCACAGCAAAGGAAACAATCAACAGAGTGAAGAGACAACCTATCGAATGGGAGAAAAGATTTGCAAACTATTCATCCGACAAGGGACTCGGTACTAATATCCAGAATATGCAAGGAATTCAAACAACTCAATAGCAAAAGAACAAATAATTCCATTAAAAAGTGAGCAAAGGATCTGCATAAACATTTCTCAAAAAAGACATACAAATGGCCAACAGGTATATGAAAAATGTTCAACATCATTAATAATCAGGGAAATGCAAATCAAAACCACAATGGAATTTCATTTTACCATAGTTAGAAGGGCTATTTTCAAAAAAAAATAATAATAAAAATAACAAATGCTGGCAAGGATGCAGAGAAAAGGGAACTCTTACACACTGTTGATGAGAATGTAAATTAGTACAGCCATTATGGAAAACAAAATAGAGGTTTCTCGAAAAACTAAAGTATGACTACCGTATGATCCAGCAGTCCCACTCCCGGGTATTTATCCAAAGGCAAGGAAGTCAGTACCTCAAAGGGATACCTGTGCCCCCATGTTTATTGCAGCGCTTTTCATAATAGCCAAGATATAGAATCAACCTAAGTGTCCATCATTGGAAAAATGGATAAAGAAAATTTGGTGTATATACACAATGGAATATTCTTTGGCCATAAAAAGAATGAAATCCTGTCATTTGCAGCAACATACATGGAACTGGAGGTCATTATGTTAAGTGAAATAAACCAGGCACAGAAAGACAAATATTGCCTGTTCTCACTCGTATGTGGGAGCTAAAAAAGTTGATCTCATGGTGGTAGAGCGTAGACTGATAGTTATCAGAGGCTGGGAATCATAACAGCGGGGATGACGGAGGTCTGTTAATGGTACAAACATACAGTTAGATAGAGGGAGTAAGTTCTTGTGTTCAATAACACAGAAGGGTATAGTTAGCAATAATTTATTGTACACATATATCTCAAAATAGCTATAAGAGATTTAAGATGTTCCTGACACAAAGAAACGATAAGTGTTCAAAGTGAAAGTGATATTCTAAATATTCTGACTTGATCATTATACATTGTATGCATGTATCAAAATATCACACGTACCTCATAAATATGTACAATTATTACATATCCATAAAAGAAATTAAGTCTTTGTCTTTCAGTGTGTTAATAAAACAATCAATCAGGGTCATTCATCCTTTTCTTAGAAAACTAGTCTTTCAATTCTGTGGCCACAGAGAGCTAATTCTGGGTTTTCCAGGAATGGGTCTGAACTGGGCCAGATCCCCAGGGACTCCTCCAGTTGGAAGGCTGGTGAGCACCACGCCTCAGACGTGGCTCGAGGAAGCGCTCGCCTTGGTAACCACTGAGCCTCAAACAAGCAGGGCCAAGGACGAACATGAGATGAGCCTGCAAGGGGTGGACGCAGTCCCCTAGCGACACCCTTGTCCTCAGGAGGCATGAGGAAGTTCAGGGAGCCATGCAGGTAAGGAGGCTTCCAGGTGACAGGGGCTTGGACACCAGCTGCCTTTGCGCCATTAGGCTGGTGGGGGGGCCACGTCTGCACTCTAGGGTCCACCAACACCCACCACGAGGGGACAGACCACGGTCAAGTACTCCTGCCCTGGCGGCTCAGCCACAGCCAGCCAACTATAGCCAGGTTAGTTAGACCTTCCAGTTGACTCTGCCACTGGCAATTTGGGGGGCAGGAGAAAGAGGATATCAGATACCCCTGAGGTCTCCTGTCTGAGAGACCGAGAAGCAGAGAGGATGTTCTCCACTGCCCAGTTAATTCTCGGGACACAACACTGCTCTCCGCCACCCCCAGCCATCCCTTCCTGGCTCCTGCCACCATCCCTGCTCTTTTGTCCCGGCTGCTCATCTCTGAAAGCCCCCAGCACGGCAGAGTCTCACATGCATACCATGTGAGCCACCACGGGAGCCCCCGTCAGGGCCTGGGCCCACCCTGGAAGCCTTATCTCTCGCCATTAAATGTGAGCCTACAAGTAAATTTCAGTATCAGCAAGCAACTGGGAGATAAATGGGTGCATGCGGTCACATGTTCCTCAAATCTTCTGTATGAGCCAGGGTGCCACGCTAGGCGCAGGGAGGGAAACGTTGGTTTATCAGACTTTCACTGAGCACCCAGTGTGTACAAGACACTAGGAGTAGCCACCCTTTTCCTGCCCCAGAAAGCAAATCAGGAGGACCAGAGGCATGACGGTTTTGGGAGCTGAGCCTCACTTAGGAGAACAATGAGCTACCCACAAAGGTGCGATTTTTCCCCGCTGCATTAAAGAGTCTCACTTACTTAAATAAGCACTGTGCTTTATGAAATAAGCTTTGGGACCCAGGACATGCATAATGCAACGCATCTTTCAGTCTGATGCACTCAGCATCCTTGCCTCTCTTTCTGATTACCAGTCACCATGTTATCACCCTTTCCTGTGGCCCTTCCGGGGCATATGGTGGCAGTTTGCCGCAGCGCTGCAGTGAATGGCCCCGAGTGCCAGAAATTCCTTCTACCTCCCCTCACTGTCAGCCTCACCATGCCTTGCCTGCTGTTCCTACAGCTTTCATGACACCCCATCAACTGAAGTACAAAATCCCTGCCATCTCCTTGTTATTTGAGTTCTATATTCATTCATTCATTCATCAAAGGCTCCCTGAGCACCTGCTCCGTGCCAGGCTCTGAGTTAGAGATGATAAGAGATCAGAAATAAATAAAGCCTGTCCCTACCTCCTTTCCAGCCATATATGCTAACCTGGGGCAAACGCCCTTCACCTCTCAGACCTTCCATCTCTTCTTCCACCAAGGTGGGGGATTAGAGCTGGAACAGCCCTTGGAGACGATCTAGCGCAGAGGTCTGCAAACCATGACCCCAGCCCTCCGTGTTTTTGTAGTCTGCAAGCTAAGAATGATTTTTTACATTTCTAAATGGTGAGGTGGGGATCTTTTTTGATGCAAGAAAATCATATGAAATTCATGTTTCAGTGTCCATAACTAGTTTTATGAGGACACAGCCATGGCCACTCATTTACCTTTCATCTCTGGCTGCCGCCCCATTACAACGCAGCAGCAACAGCAATAGAGACCATACGGCTCACAAAGCCAAAATCATTTCCTTTACAGAAAAAGGTCACTGGCCCCTACTCTAGTCTAGCATTCATGATCTATCCACCTTCACTTCCTTCCAAGGCACCAGCTCACTCCACAGGCCCAAAGGCTGCCAGCCGGAGCCAGGCAACACGCTCTGCAGGTTGGAGTTGCACACAGACAGGCCTGGAACTTGGGGACCACGTTCTTCCTTCAAGAAGTCAAGTGCATTTGCTGGGTGACCCCCTCTTTCCAACCTTGCCCAGAGACCTTCTGGCTCGCACAGACCCCCTTCTGAGAGGCCGAGCTGCCCAAGCGCTAGGCCTGCCTGAACCCTTGCAGTCATGGCGCAGTCCCAAGACCAAGCCACAGCCTGTGCTGGGCGATGGGCTAGTCTGGCTCCCACGCTCCTTGGAGAGCTCGCCATCGGCCGGTCGCTTCCCCGCCCACAACTGCCACTCCCTGGGGCACTTCCCCACTGTCCTGTTTTCCTCCACAAATAGCTTCACATTTCCAGGTCTGTGTCATCAAGGAAAGTAGATAAGACCTGCATCATCAAAGAAAACACACCCCCTAACCCCTGGTGGCCTCCTTCACATGAGCTTCAGGCTTCCTCTTGGGGCCTGGGGACGCAGCCCCTCTTCCATGTGGCATCGCAGCCAGGCAACAAGGAGGCAGGAGGAGGTGTCGTGTCTTGCTCCACAGCGAGTTCCCTGGAACCCAGGAATGCCACATCCTGCTCTGGGCCTTGGTCTCCGCTTTGTGCCTTTGTTCTTAACGTGCACCCCGGACCTGGCCCCTCCACAGGTAGTGCGAGCCTTTGGGGTTTAACCGTCCTCTTCTGTCACCCGAGCCCACACTCCGCCTTAGCCCCATGTGCCACACCCCTTCTCTCTAGGATAAAATTGCAGCCAGAGAGGCAAAGGTTAGAGGTCAGGAAGGTCTTCCCAGCCCATCCATGAGGAATACCCCGGAGGGGGTTATTTTACAATCACATCAAGTAGAGAAACGGCCCCTTGATGACGCAAAATACACAGGCTTGGAGTCCGAAGGGGGTTGGTGTGTGCTGATCCCAGGAGGCACACAGACTTGGCACCGCTGCTCACAAGAAGAGGGTGACACAAAGAGCAGGGATTGTGCAGGCTGCAGGCTGGTGAGGGTGTCCCCAGTATAGTGACCATGTCCAGTCTCTAGGGGACAGCTATGGATGTGGCCTGGTGGTGGAGTCCATGTCCAGTGCCAGCACTGTTGGCAGGGATGGCCATGGTGTCTGTGCCCAGGAGCGGCATCTCAGAGGTGCGCTGTGGCATGGCTGGAAGTGCTACCTCCAGCTACATGGGCTCCAAGCTTCCTGTTGGGGATGGACTAAAACACCACGATACTGTTTTAGGAAATTTCTTTTCTACTTAAAACACCTGAAGTTACTTCCTGTCACTTGCCACGCAGAACCCTGACATATACAGGCAAGTATGACAGAGATCATGAGTGCCCACCAAATATCCGCATGCTCCCCTCCAGTGTCCAGCCCCCTGCACTTGTGCTCGAGCCACATGACTAGTTCTAGCCAATAGACTGCGAGCACAGTGATGTGTCAATGCTGGGACAAATAAACTTCCCACCATGGCCAGGTTGGAAACCACATTTTGAGACAGCAGAATCATAAAATGTAAGGATCCTGGATCCCTGAGTCACTGGGTGGAGAACAGACCTGCCAGCCCACAGCAGACAGTGCAAAAAGAAGAAACAAACACGTAAGGAGCCAAGCCGCTGAGATTTCAGGGCTCATATGTTACTGCAGCCCAGCCCAGTCTCTCCTAACAAGGTTGAGCACAAGAAAAAAGGCAAGTAGCATGGAGCATAGTGAATAATGGGGAGAATGCTTTGAAATAATACTGAAGTTATTACTGATATGGAAAAGTTTTTTTATAATTCTATTTTAAGTGTGATGAAAAACCACTGGAGGGTTTTAAGCAGAAATGCACATGGCCAAGCCACCATGGCAGGTTGCCTTCCACACAGCTCGTGGGCACAGGGAGCTTGACAGGGTCTCGAAAGGCATCTCATCGGCCCTCAGCCACTGTCCACGCTCCCCCACCTTGATGTTTATGAAAAGTTACCCGCCTCTTCTGGCACATTTCCATTGACAAGAAGTGTACTTCCTTCTAGGACTTCTCATTTTATTTTGGGATTGCACTGAAGTTCTCCATTTCCCTGTAACCTCTCTCTTCTGATAAACCCCAAGCCTGCACCCGTGCCCTGTTCCTCGCAGAGCTTGCTGCCCTGCTTCTGCTCTGCTGAACACACAGCCACGGACATCAGCCTCCCGAAGTCTATCTCTAGCAGAACCGGGTTCTGAAAGCAGAGGTGGGTGTGGCAGGATGGGTCCAGGATCTCCGCACTGAAAGCCGACCAGCAACCGCATGACGTGCCAGCGATGGAGTCACAGGATCTCTTATGTTTTCATCGCCCTCCTCATATGTCCCTGGAAAGAACACAGGGGACATTTGAATCTCTGGGCCTGGTTCCCTCTGCCTGTCCTGGCCCACGTCCCTAGCCTAACCTTCAGCTCCATGAGCTGATGCAGCAGGAATTTATTTACGAGCTCATTATCCCTGTGAATCATGTCCAGCTTGAGCCGGGACTCAGCACGGAGCTGAGGAGTGGTCCTGCAAGCAGCTGCACCCGTGGGGCCCGGATAGAGGATGGGTCAGGACCGGCAGGTCCTCACTGCACCATGAGCCAGGAGGGCAGATGCGAGCAGCGGATGGGAAGTGGCTCATGCCAGCCCTGGAGTCTGTTCTGGCTCCAGCAATTCCAGGGTTTTCCCGAACTCTGGCTTAATTCCAACACAGAGGCTGCAAATGGAAGATTTGGCCGGCAATCCGCTTTTTACTTCTAAGTCCCAACGTGTACCAGGGAACTTGAGAGGTTAGAGAAGCAGGGACCAATATCTTTCTGACTTCTACTCCACCAGGAAGGGGCCTGCCCCTGAGCCCCTGTTTCATCAGTCCCCAGGTTAGAAGGTTTTACACTGTGGTGCTATTCAAATGCAAGAAATGACCATTAACTTATTCAAACTTCTTTCACAACCGTTGTTTTACTTGATCATTGCACATAAGTCTGACTATGTCCATTTGGGAGAGAAGGGTTCAAGACTCTGAAAGGTGAAGCGACTGGCCCCAGGTTGACCTGCAGTTAGGGGTACAGCCCAGGACTTAAACCCAAATCCTTAACACTCAGCCCATTGCTCAATCCAAATCTCCTGCCTCCTCTTTCTGAGAGCCTTCAGGAATACAGAGTGATGCTGTATCTTGTCAGGGTTTACTCAAGGAAACAGAAACTCTCTGGGTCTTTCAAGCAGGAAAAGATTTAATGCAAGAAATAGGTAGATTGTCTATAAAATTGGTTCTGATTGTTCTCTTCCCTGCAGCCATGTGATAGACTTTGAATTTGGCCTGGTCAATGCATCACTAATGTGCGATGCATTAGTGAACCCAACCAAGACCAGAAGAACTGCTCAGCTGAGCCTAGCCCAAATTCTGATCCACAACATTGTGAGCTATATAGAGAGTTGCTTTCAAGAACTAAGTTTTGGGGCTATTTATTATGCAGCAAACACTAATGGATACAGTACTTCCAAAACTTTTGGGACATCTAGAAAATTGAAGGGTGGGTATTTATATAATGAAGGTTCTCTACACGTTTTCAAGGAGTAAAGAAGTTGCAGGATCTGCAGGAACTGCTGCCACAACCACAGATGCCTCCAACACTGTTGGGTTAGGACAACTCCAAGGTTGTTTTAAAATCTTATCTGCCAAAGTCCATCCATCTCCCTGCCACGGCTGGAGGACAATAATGTGGCTTCTGCTTCTTTCTCACCTTCTGAATCTCATGCAACTGCTTCTCATTGAAAGGTTCTAACCTGGAACCTATGGGCAGGGACTCTTGGAAAAGTAGTTCTCAGGCTTCCGACCCTTGGTATGGAGAGGAGAACGTGGAGGCACTGAGTTGTCAACCCATAACCTGCACAGGCCCAAGAGTCTACTCTTTCCCAGACGTTGCTTCTGCAGATGCTTAGTATCCAGAGGAACTTTCTGTTCCCTGTAACTCCCTCCACTACTCCCCGCTGGCACTAGTTCTACCTCTGGGATGACATAGGCATTATTGGTCCATTTTGTTCTCATTTAAACTGGTCTGCCAGCTCTAACCCTGGGCGATCCCTATAAACGTAAGATTTCACCTCTGCACCTGTTCTTCTCCAGGCTGCACAATAGAAGAAAGGGACAGAGAACCCAGATGTGTCCACTAGGTCTGTGCATTAGGATCTCCTCGCCTCCTCTTTCATCAGCCCAGTCTATCACAGCAGCAAAGGAAGGGCTGGATGTTCAGGCACCCAGAAGTGCAGAAGGGTTTGGATAAGTCCCCAGGAACAAGAACCACCTGCTTAACATCCTCAGCTGCCGCCTTGCCAGCTCCATCCTTCTTGTGTCTATAGCAGCAACTTTGGGATAGGAGCAGCTGACAAAATCCAGTTCTCTCCACTGTAGAGACAGGAACACTGGTCTGGGGCATCAGGAATGACAACGGAACAGTAAAGAGCTTGAGCCCTGGGTATTCTCTGCTGGCCCCTCAGCCATTATGCCATACGAGGGCCTAATTGTAACAGCAAGGGCTTAAGACAAACAGGATTTGAGGATAGGGGAGGTTTACCTTGAGAAGGGGAACAAGTTCCTCTGAGAATTTGAATCTATGAGAAATGTGGACCTCTAGGTGCCTGCTAAATCTCTGCCGTAGCAGGATTCTCTTCTCTGCTCCCCTCAAGAGTCAAGCTCCCCAGGGTAACCTTGATCTTGACCCTCTCTGAACAATCTCCTCTACTCCTGCGAACCCAATTACCGTGGCTCCCAGATCTGCATCTCCAGGCCCACACATCCAACTGCCTGTT
This sequence comes from Indri indri, assembly GCA_004363605.1. Classification (NCBI taxonomy): domain Eukaryota; kingdom Metazoa; phylum Chordata; class Mammalia; order Primates; family Indriidae; genus Indri; species Indri indri. The sequence continues at coordinate 32,539 of RJWJ010012904.1, forward strand.
GAACATTGCTACTTGGACTGCCTCCAGGTCCTCCAATTCAACATGATCCAAGCTCAGCTCCTCTGTCTAAACCAGCAGCAGTCACCTCCAATTCAGTGGGTGGCGTCACCACGTCATCCAAGCCAAGGCTTTCCCCATCTCCCCGTTTGATTTCCGCAACCAGCTCCCCCCAGTCTCTTGTCTTCCAGTCTTGTGCCTCTCTGCCCAGTGAGTCCCATCGCTACCAGAGGGGGCTTCCTAAATGCGCACCTGCCATGACACTCTCTTGACTGAAACACTTGTTAGCTCCCGGTCACCCATAGGATAACATCCCAGCTCCTTGTCCTGGCATTTGAGACCCTCCCTGTGCTGCTCTGTGCCAACACCTTCAACACCATCAGCTGTCACCTACTCCCCAGCAGCACCAGGTTTCCTGGGACACCCAAAGCTGGCAGGCACCTTCATGCCGTTAGCCTGCAGCACTGTTTCCCCTCGGTCCAGGCTAGGTGCCCTTCCTGTGGGCTGTTCTTACCATACCTCCTTGTCTACCCCACAAGATTAGGAACCGATGAAGGCTGGGGCATGCCACTGGGTTGGTCTCTGTGTCCTCAGTCCACTGGGAGTGGACACCAATAAGTGAATATTAAATAGAACCCGTGCCCCTGATGTTGTGACGTTCATGCAGAGTGTGTGTATTTAACCTGTAATAATATAATATTAATAACAATAATAATACCTAAGTATTTTAGCACTTACTATGAACCAGATAGTTTGCAGGCATTATTAGGTCCTTTAATCCTCACCACAACCTCAAGAGATATTACTACTATTAACCTGATTTATAGATAGGAAACTGAGACTTAGAGAAGTTAAATAACTTGCCCAGATCATTCAGCTAGCACGTGGCGAAATCAGGATTCAAAGTCAGGTGGTCTACACCCTTCACCATCAGACATCCAGCCTCTCTAGTGTACAACCCCCACAGCAAAGTCAGCTCCATGACAATGGAGGGTAGGACAGGGTGACATGGACATTCTTCCTCCTGAATCAGGTTGTAATAAGTATACCTGCTCTACAAACATTTAGGGGAAGTATTTTGCTAATTAGATAAACTCTCTTGCTGCAAGACTTATCAGAGCCTTTAATTTGTCAATGTGCCTAGAGAAAAAGATACGTTGCGTTTTCCAAACTCACTGGGCCATAGAGCACTTTATTTCCCTAGGCATCTGCCAGGTACAGTGAGCCACGGAACACACTTTGGCAAACAGTGACTTTGGGGTCCCATCTCTCCAGAGGCCGGGCTGCCCTTGTCTTCTCTGAGATAAACCAGATCCTTTCTGGTGAATTTCCTTCCCTGCTGAAGTTAAGTCAAGTCAGTTTCCATTACTTGCAGCAATAGAACCTTGACTGAGACATGCCTTGCTCACTCCCTCAGAAAGGCCAAAGCCTGGAGCCTGCTGGCATTTACACTCGGGGTGGAACACTAGTGAAGTGTTCGGGGCGGCACCGGCCTGTCAGATGTGGTCATGGCAAGCTTCATCAGAGACCCACCACCGAGGTTCATCCTCAGAAAAGCACGCCCAAGTGCTCACAGCGCTTTCCTGTTTTCAATTTCCCTTCCTGGTGAGAAATTTGACATTTTTACATAAGTAGAACTGTGACTTATGTTTTTGGACTCCTGTGGCTGAGGTCATGTCCTTTGGACACTTCTAACGTGTTTCTGGCCATTAGAAAGAGTCCCCCTGGCTCTGGGAAGTCTCTCCCCATGACTCGCCCCAACTCGGGCACACACGCACGAACACCCAATTCTGCCTGATTTCCGCCACCACCCCCATATCCTCCAGGGAGATGAGGGATGTGAGAACAGGGGTGCTGCCCACCCACGACTAGTGAGTGTTCCACCTTGGTCCGAAGGAGAGTCAGAAGCCCAGGCAGCCCAAGCGTTCCCCTTCTCCTCACCGCCCCTCCCCAGGTGCTCAGAGAGCTGGAGTTCTGCTCCGGTAGCCGGCGCGGCCTGTTTAGAGTGTGAGTTGAGCTGGGTTGGTTGCTGCCCCACTGCTCAGAAGTTCATCTAGGATTGCTGCAAGCGGGGAAGCATTGCGCTAGATTTCTCCAACCCTCCTCCCGTAGTCCGTCCTCACTGCCCGAGCCACACCGCGTGGCCACTGCCTTCGTCCGTATTTGCTATAACAGAATAGTACAGACTGGGTGATTTATAGAGAAAACAAATTTATTTCTTACAGTTTTGGAGGCTGGGAAGTCTAAGGGGGGTGGGGCACATCTGGTGAGGACCCCCTTGGTGCACCAACCCAGGGGAGAAGGCAGAGGGCAAGAGAGCATGACAGCAAGAGGGGGCTGAACTCGCTTTTATAACAAGCCCACTGTCACCACAACTGTCCCGCTTTCACGGTAACGGCATTAATCCCTTCAGGAGGGCAGAGCTCTCACGACATGATCACCTCTTATTAGTCCCCACCTCCCCACACTGTTGCATTGGGGATTAAGCTTCCAACGCATGAACTTTGGGAGACACCTTCAAACCACAGCACCTGCCCTAGGGGCAAAGGCAGTGAGCTAAAAATAAAGCCAGATCTGGAGACCTGACCCTGCCTCAAGAAAGGGCATTGCTCCCCAGAACCCTGGCAGGTGAAGGCCGCTCATTCTCGCGCTCCCCATACCGCAGGCTGGGAATGGGCTCATGCCTCTCACTGCTCACCATGGCCCGCCACCACACGGGAAATTATCCCTGCTCCCCGAGGCTTGCATCACCTGGCTACAGAACTCCCGCCTGACACCCTGTCTGCGTCATCCACTGGTCTTTGAGTCCCGCCCAAGATCATGGAAGCCATTAGCACCAGGTTCACAGCCTTCGTCTCCACCTGGACCTCACTCTGGGTGACTTCAGTTTCCATGCGGATGCACCATCCAACACCCTGGATGCCTCGTTCCTTGACCTCATCCCTGTGACCTTCTCCTCTTCTCTCCAGCCACCTACATCGTCGGCCACGCTCACAGAACTGCTCTACTTCTGAAATCATAAATTCAGATCCACCCATTCTTTAACGAGCTTCTCCAGTTCTTTTGCATCTGTCATTCATAAACACTCTGGGAAAACCTTAACTGAATAGAGAGCTGTCTCCTCTTGCCCACTGACATTCTCCCAAACTATCCTCTGGGCCTTACACCTCTCCCGGCCCAGTGAAGGCCCTGTGGTTCTTCTCCTGTCAATATCATTGACTCTTTGCCTTTTCCCTCCTAATCACACCCCAACCTCAGACAGGCTCTGTTTTCTGATTTTTTTTTTTCAATTCCACACCGGAGACTCTGAGCATAACCAGGAAAAAGCGTCATATACAACCATGATTGTGGGTGTCATTGCAAATCTAGGGACTCCAACTTTGAGTGAGCCCCACTCACCTTGGCCCTAGTCTCTTTCTCCCCCCTTCATGAGCAGTTCTAAGCTTGTTCACTCCCTGCAACCCTCCACCCCACCATGAGGGCTCTTGTCTAAGCAGAGGACCTTATTTCCTTCATCACCTAAAACCAGAGCAACCAGACACTCCCCTCCCTAGTTCCATTCATCCCCCCCGAACCCCAGTCTCGCCTTCTCCCCTAGAGCCCCTCCTGCCTAAAGCTAACCTCACCTCAATGCTTTGGGTCCCAACCCTGTCGGCCTTCACAAAAAACTCACTTTCTTGGAGATCCCTGTGGTAGCCAGACTTCAGATGTGCTCCCCACTGACAATGAACCATGTCTTCTGGTATTCAGACCTGTATGAACCCCCCTCTACACGCTAACTTTGGCCTGGCCACATGTGACTAAGACAATGCAATGGAAGTAACTCTGCATAACTTCCAAGGCTGGGTCATAAGAACCTTGGACTTCGGCCGTGAGCTCTTGGAACATTTGCTGTTGGGAACCCTGAGCTTGCTGTCAGGAAGCCCAAGCCAGCCATGTGGAGAGGTCACATGGAGGATGAGCAATGTTGGCCAGACCCCAGCTGTTCCAGCTGTCCCAGCCCAGGTGCCAGACATGTGAATGACGGAGTCATCTCACACGTAGAGGAGCACCGAGGCCGTCCCCCGCTGCTGAAGCCACCCCAAAGAGGCCTAGACATTGTGGAGACGAAGTATCCCTGCTGTGCCCTGTCAGGATTCCAGACACAAAGAACTGCAAGCCTAATAAAACGGTGGCAGTTTTATGTGTCTAAGTTTTGAGGTGATTTGTTACATAGCAACAGATAACCAGACGGTCCCCTCTGGCTCCTGCAGCCTTCGCTGCCTCTTCTTTCCTAGTCTGGCCTCAACAGCTACACGGGCACAGTTGGCGTCTGCTTAAATAATACTAATTATAATGAGGAGGGGGAGGGGCGGGGGAAGAGGACGACAAGGATGAGGACAAAAAAGAAGGAGGAGAAGGGGAGGGAGGGACGGATGATGACAAGCTGTCCCGTCTCCCAACCAGCTTCCCTTTCTCTTCTCCCCTTCACTGCCGAGCTCTACGGAAGCCTTCGCTATACCCAGTTCTACGCATTCTTTCCCTCCCACACCTTGCACTCCAGCTGCGCACGCTCACACCCTCACTTGCATTGAAGCCGCCCCTGCCAAGGTCACTATGGATCACTGAACACACGGAGTGCACATCTAAGTCCTTATCTAAACTCTTCGTGTCTGCGTAGCATTCCAGGCCAGTCCCCTACCGCCTCCTTGGCTGGCCCCTCCGAAGCCACCTTCTTCTCGCTTTTTCTCTGATGCTCTAACTACACCTGCTGAGTCACCAATGGGGGCTCCTTATCTTCTGCCCGCGCTCTTTGCTATGTTTGCGAGGAAGCCTACAGAGGTAGTCTATTTTCAACTCTCGAAAGGTGTAGCGGTGTGTACAGTGAAAGTTTCCTTTTTCATCCCTGCATCCCGGTGATGAAGTTTCACTCCTCAGAGGCAACCGACGTTATCGTATGTTCTTCCACAGACATATTATGTGGAAGTGTGCATGTATGCACACATGCCTACAAATTCTTCCACACGCACACACTTTGTTTTTGCACAAGAGCAGCAGCATTCTACACCCACCAAAATGTACCTGGCTTTCTTCACAATGCTCTATCTCGGAAATCTTCCCATATGGGTACATCACATGTATCCTCTCGCATGCACGAGCTTGGCTTATTTTAACATCCCTCTTTCGATGCCTATTTGGGCTGCTTTCAGCATTTTGCTTTTACGAACATTGTAATAACCAATCTCACATGCATCATTTGTTATGTGTGGAAATCTTTGCATAGAAGAAATTCTTCCAAGTGGAGTTGTTGGGTCAACAGCATTTGTAATGTCAGTAGATATCGCCAAATCCCCCCCACACACACACTGAGCTGTGCCGTTTCCACTCCCATCAGCCATGCCTGAGCCTCTGTTTCCCCACACAGGGTGTCATCCAACGTTTTGATCTGAACCAAACTGAGAGATGAAAATGATGTCTTAGTAAAACTTTCATTATATTTCTCTTACTATGAGTAAAGGGGCATCTTCTAGGTTTCAGTAACTCTTCACACCTTGTCCATCTTTCTTTTGTGTTGTTGATCTGTTTTATATTGATTTGTGGACACTCTTTATATAGGGAAATACACTCCTTGTCAGTGATACGAATTGCAAATACTTTCCAAGTCTGTCTTTTGACTTTGCGTGTGTTGGGTTTTGCCAGGCAGAAGTTTTGTTTTAATAGTTAAAATTATCAGTCTTTGCTTTAATGGCTTCTGGGTTATGTGTTATACTTAGAAAGTCCTTCCTATTCTAACAGTTTATTCTCCCGGGTTTCTGATATACTTGTGGTATCATTTTGTTATGTTTCCATCTTTGTTTCATATGGCACTCATTCTAGTACAAAGTATGAGACATGGATCCAACATTTTTTTTCTAGATGGTTCTCCAGCTGCTTCGACCCCCTTTATTGAATAATGCATTTTTGCACTCAGTTTGAAGACCAGGAATTAATGACAACCTGTTAGAAGATAAAATGAGAATAGAAAACATTTATAACAGCAACAAAAAGGATTAAAAAAAAAAAAAAACCTGGGAATCAACACAACGAGAAATGTATTTGATATGCCATAATAACCTTAGACTAAATTCTCACATGTAATTTTGAAAATTATATTTCGTTCTACTGAGTTGTCTAGTATCACTTTGTTTTACAAAATACAGCTTCATAGCACGGTTGAACATCTGATAGGGACAGTTAGCCCCCTCTCCTTACTGTTCTTTCTCCAGAAATTCCCTGACTATTCTTGCTGTCAAGATCTGTGAAAAGATCTGAGTGGGTTTTGTATCAGCATTTGCATTGGTTATACAAGCCCCAATGGCCACAGGGTAGCAAGAAGTCTAGGTGATACAGGAAAAAAAAAAAAAAAAAAAAAAACCTTGAGCTTCAGAGACCCAAATCTTTTATAATGGGCAGTAGGCCTGCCTGATTTTTGCCCCAGAAGGAGACATTATCTTTATTATTCTGGACAGTAAACAAATTTGCCCTTTGCTCCAGAGGGAAACACTATCTCTATCTTCCAAGTGTGTTCACTATACAAACATCTTTGCAAAGATAGTCTGGAACAGAAGTAGTCGCTGCTTCTGCTTATGCAGAAACATGAGAGGCCCAGGGAGAATTGTCTCTCAACACTTGTTTTTCCATGTGAATGTTGGAGTCAGTGTGGCTAAACAACAACAAAGGCTTCCTTTTTATTGAGAATTTGATTAAATTCTAAATTATCTGAGGGAGAATGGAAAATTTTATGATGTTAGTTTTCCCGTCCAAGAACATTATTCAAATGCTTTTTTGTCCCTTGGAAGCATTTTAATGCTTTCTCCACTTAGATTTTGCACATTTCTCGTTATGTTGATTCCCAGGTTTTTTATCTTTTTCGTTGCTGTTATAAACGTTTTCTATTCCCATTTTATCTTCTAACAGGTTGTCATTAATTCCTGCTCTTTAAATGAGTGGTTTTCCTCCAGGGTCCCTCCTCTCCTTTCTTCTCCTCTTACTTCGGAGATCTCCCAGGATGAGCTCATCCCCTCCCAGATCTTCGGTGAGCATCTGGCAGCCGATGGCTCCCGCACTGTCGCCTGCAGCCCTGGGCTTTCTCGGGAGCTCCTGCTGCATGTGCCATGGACGCGTCACGGGCACTTCACACCCAGGAAGCTTTAAACTCCTCAGCCTTCTCCCCAGGCCAGCTCCTCCTCCTCCTTGGCTCCTGTCTCAGTCGACAGTGCCACCATGCACCCAGGTGCCCCCCAGCAAAAGAGGGAGGCCTTCCTACACCTGCTTTTCCGGTCAAGTCCTGTCTGTGCATCCCCCTCAGTTCATCTTTAACCTATGCCCTTTCCTCCTTCCTCACTGCCACGGCCCGAGCTCCAAGCCGAGGACTGGGAAGCCCCCAGGGGACTGCTCATCTCGAATCTCATCTCCTCTGCTATCTACCCCTGTCCTGCTGCAGCAGTGGCCCATAGTTTGGAGCATGCTGTTCCCCAGAGTCTCCAGCATAACACAGAAGCCAGCATGGCATCCCTGGCTGCCCATAGTGACCCCCTAGAACTTCAAGTCTTCCGTTCCTGGGCCATCCTGCACCTGCACTTCTGCACATCTCTGTGCCCTAGCCCTGACCTTCGCCTGATGTATCTCAGCCCACCCACAGTACCACTGTACTCCCTCCTGGCTACCTCCCACCCTCCCTAGGCATTCTACTCAGGCGTCAACTCCTCCAGAAGACTTCCCAACACCCTCGTCTGGATAAGATGCCTTTCATTCATTCATTCATTTCTTCATTTCAGCAGGCATTTGATTGGTTCCCCACTTGCCAAGCTCTCAGCTAGGGACTAAGGATGCCAAGATGAACCGAACACAGTCACTGCCCTCAAGGGACTCGCTATCCAAGTTCTTGTTAATCAGATTATGGTTCCTGGACCAGCAGCGTCAGCAGCACCAGGGAGCTTGTTAGGAATGCGGTGACTCTGGGCCCTGTCCCAGACTGGCTGAACCTGCATTTGAAAAAGATCCTCCAGATTCATGTGCGTGATGAAGTTTGAGAGCAGGGGTCTGGGCGACGTGTAAAGAGAGAGAGATACAACAAATGAGGCAAATGCGACTTCAGGGCAATGCTCCGGGCGTTCTGCGGACATGGCGAGAGGTGAGGAACTGAGAATGAAGGGAGGCAGAGGGTCAGGATAGGGAGGTCAGGGCAGAAAAGCTGAGCTGGAGTTGGGGGAAGGGGCTGCAGGCAGAGGGCACACTTGAGCAGAGGCTCGGAGGGAGACGGTGTGCATGCCGGCGGGAGGGGAGGATCCGCAGGCTGCTAAGTGCGATGTCCTGACAGACACAGAACGGTGAGAGAAGACGCACACGCCCAGCTTCACGTGCTTACAACTCCGCCCTAGACCTGTGGCCATCCCTTCAACCTCCCCACGGTGACTGCCAGGCCATGGAGCTTGGGCACACATAATAAGTGTGGAGTGACACAGTTC
>RJWJ010012905.1:0-41016 GCA_004363605.1 Indri indri
CCTGCCCAACATCCAATAAATGTTATTCTTATATGTGCACTTAAATGTTGATCAGCTAATACCAATTTGACGGTGAGTACATGTGGTGCTTGTTTTTCCATTCTTGGGATACTTCACTTAGTAGAATGGGTTTCAGCGCTTTCCAGGAGAATACAAGAGGTGTTATATCACCATTGTTTCTTAAAGCTGAATAGTACTCCATGGTATACATATACCACAGTTTGTTAATCCACTCATGTATCGATGGACATTTGGGTTGTTTCCACATCTTTGCAATTGTGAATTGTGAAAAAATGCTCAACATCTCTAATCATCAGGGAAATGCAAATCAAAACCACAATGAGATATCACCTATCTCCAGTGAGACTGGCCTTTATCAAAAAATCCCAAAACAGTAAATGTTGGCGTGGATGCAGAGAGACAGGAACACTCATACACTGCTGGTGGGACTGCAAATTAGTGCAACCTCTGTGGAAAGCAATATGGAGATAACTTAAAGAGATACAAGTAAAACTACCATTTGATCCAGCAATCCCATTACTGGGCATCTACCCAAAGGAACAAAAGTCTCTCTATGAAAAAGACACCTGCATTCGAATGACCTAGTTTGTTTGACTGTAGGTCATAAGATCCCCGTTCTTGAGAGGGCCCTGCCCCACACCCACAAAGAAGGAACACATGCTCAGAGAGGCCAAGAAGAATCTAGACAGACAGGTCTTGCAGGGTTTCCCCATTCAGTCTATTAGCAATAGGTCATACAATTTTGGTTCAACCATATTTCTACACAGCTGTCTATATTTTGTTGAAGCTAAGGATAAAAATGGACAATTTCCATTTTATCTTTGGGTCTTCATTCTGAAGAATCCCATGTATACACGTTAAATAAATTTGTGTGCCTTTTCTCCAATCAATGTGCATCTTGTCAGTGATTTTTCTGTGAACCTTTAGAGGGTCAAGTGGAACCCTGGCCCCTACAGCTTAGAGATAGATAGATAGATAGACAGATAGATTACATGGGCAAGTTATTTAAAATTATTAATCTTTGCAGTCATATATTTGTAAACATTGGGGAAAATAATATTTCCTTTATTTGGTTACAAGAAAGTGACTTATGATAGGTGCCAGCAATGTCTTTCAGGTCATACAGGTATTCGATATAGTTTAATTGGGTGAGGAGGTGGGTACACTCTGCGTATTATTGAAGTTGGATCTCTAGACCCAACCTTGCCAATGCAGACGCTAATCTGGGTCCCTAAACAGCAAACTTGTTGAGTAACACTTTTCACAGAATGTTAGCCTTGACATGACTTATTCCTGTCTGAATTATTAGTGCTTAGTACAGTGCCTAGTACATGATAAACACTCAAGAAAGCTTTGCTGATTTAATTAGATTTGATTTTTGTTCTTTTCTTGACATAACTTAATAACATCTTAGAAACAACCATGAGCTCAATTTTAGCAAGTCTTTTACATTCCTTATCTATTGTTTCCTTTTGAGTCTTTTGCAACCTGACTTGCAAATGCAGGTTTTAGACTTTTATACTCTTTGTCCATTGTTTCCTTTTGATGATTTTGCATCCTGATTTGCAAATATAGGTTTTACAAAGAAATGTCATTAACATTGAAAACATACTTTTCAATTATTAAAAAGCACTAATGAATGTAATTTTCAAAGAAGAATTTCAGTTCTTCCATAATTACCTTGCCTAATATAATGTCCATTTGACTGAAGAGACAAGTTATAGGATTCATTAAAATATATACACAAGCCCTAATGACAAGTTATGAAAATATCAGAACCTACTTTATACTTAGAACTATGCAAAAAAATGAATAAATAAAAACTACTTTGAGGTCATTTGAGGTAGCACTTTTAACATTTCAACAGATACCTTCTTTTTTTCTATACATTTTCACTGACACTGACACCGTGGCCTCAATATTGTCTGTTTCCAGGCAACCTTAGCAGGATCTTAAATTTTTCCATATTTTCTGTATACACTTCCAGAAATCCTCCCTCTTTTGTCTATGTGACTCCTAATGCTTTTCACTTCTTAGTTTTCAGGACGAGACAGACAAGGGCTTAATCGTGTATGACTCTTTTCTTCTTGACCTCTCTACTTCTCACTAATTAATTAAAAACATTGTTACTAAAAAGCATCTCTCAAATACTGTATCCTCATAGCTCCTCTAATCAAAATCCTTAACCGTTCAGAACATTCTTTTCACTATAGTAAATGAGACTGAAATAGGTTCAACTGTTGCTTTTCCACATTCCCAATCTGATAATGTCAATTTAATTAACCAACTGTGGAATATGTTATTCACTAATCCTATCTCATACAAATATGTCTTTTGAGTTTCTTTTGAGATAAGCATAACTTTATGTGAATCCTTGGATTAGTCTTTTTTTCACTTGTAAAGTGGCATGTAGTTTTTCTTACATGAATTAATTACATTTATATTTCATGCAATGGTTTTTCTTTGTTTTATATATTCCTATTGAAAACATTGTCTGGAAGCATGACACACAGGAAGATAGAAATATATAAAGAAAAATATTTTACTGTAATCCAGCTCTGCTATAATTATTCAAAGCTCCTTGATTATGCAGATTTACATACTTCAGCTTCAACTCACCCCGACTTTCTACCTCACTGACAATGCTCTAAGAACATTTTGAAACTTAATGATTAAAACATTTTTTCTAAATAATCCTCCATATGAATTGATGCAGGAGTCTCTAATCTTGGGTACTTGCATCCCTGGGTGAAGCAAAAGCAAAAATGGTAGCCCTTGTCTTATGGTTAGTTGCTTGAAGAGCCAAATGCAAATCTCAACATTTTCATAAGCTGAGGCTGCCCTACTCAAGTAAAACCTGACATTCATTTGTTTTTTTTCCTGGAAGTCTTTGCATGTTGTAAGTTAACTAGTTATCACAGCTTATTTAAAACTCTGACTTTTAGTTCTATTTGTCTTTAATGAAATTGAGAAAGTAAATTATGATCAAGTAGTTTTTGAGTGGACAAACCTTCAGAATGTGAAATCTGGGCATTGAAGTAAGGAACAGAGCTGAAGGTATTAATGTTGTTAATATCTTGGATAAATCTGAGAAATATTCCAGGATGTGCTATAGTCTAAAGACTGGTTAATGACTCCCAGTGAAAACTGGAGAACTGATCCTTGATTTAGTTTCATACCATGTGAAATTAAGGAATGTTTTTAGACATGGCTGTAGTTCCTCTAGGGATCTGAGGATAACAGAGATGTTGATTTCCGAGTATCCTGAAAGGCAATGGTTTTTATCAATTTGCTATATGTTGCATAACTGAGTTTAATGAGACACTAGTGATTCAAAATTGGAATCCTTTATATATTCAGACACAAAGAGATACATATTTAATTCCTTTTATGTATATAAAAGTGGGCACAGAACAGAATATTTAGGCTTCCAAAAGCTTTGAAGGAACCCTTCCTCACTTACACTTTCTCATCTTCAGTGTGCACCTGCCTGGTAGGGATTTTGGGCTGAGGTAATTTGGCCATTTACCCTGATTGCACTAATTTCCTTTTGTGGAAAATAAAGCCTATTTTATCTACCCAATCAAATGTTAGTGTTTAATTTTTCCATGAATTCAAGCATACTGTTGACTCCTGTCAATGTGATTGTCTTTTAATATGGAAGAAGGGTTAGGAATATTTAACCATAATACTGATATTTTTAAAAAGCAATATTTAAACAAACAAAAATACCATGAGAACAATGAACTAGATTAAGAATAAAGTAACTTGTAAAGTATATATACTTTTCAATTTTTTCTAATATACATTTATTGGGCAAAGTTATAACAATAATAGAGTATAAATATAGGTGATATTACCTATGGCACAAACAATGAACCTCAGTAGCTCCTTTCATGTTTCTATATTCCATTCCAGTCCACATTCAGTAGTATAAATTTGGCATAACTATATTTAAAGTTCACAGTTAACTAAATGTGATGGCAACCAATGGGTGTACTATTAATTGTTTACATATTTGTTTTTTTCATTTTTTTCTCTTTAATTTTTCTATTGCATAGAAGATATAACAGTCTTTTAAATTTAGAATTATATAATGATTTTTTTAATTAGCATACAAGAGTGACCATATCCATAAGGTAGTGTGAATGATAAAGAAAAAAGAGAAGACACCAGGTAAACACAAGGAAAGAGGACTGAGGAAAACCCAAACAAAAGAAGTAGTCCAAGTCCTCTTATCTAGGACTTGTATTCTGCCAATTACATATGAACCTTAACTGTTACATTTTATTTCACATTGAATTGATATAAAACATTAAACAAACTTTGTTATACAAATTGATATATTTGGAAGGTTATTGCATTCTTTTTGTATACTTGTTTAGTGTGTGTTGCTTTTTATGTTGGCATTTAAATGAAAAGAGACAAGCTCTTACATCCTAAGGGTATTAATGAAGACCTTGTGCTAAAAAATCCCCACTTCCCCTGTTTCCAAAATCAGGAAAAGTCACTACAAGAAAAAGAAAATATAGACCAATATTTCTCATAAATCTAGTTGCAAAAATCCTTACCAAACTTTCAGCTAATGGAGTTTAGCAGTATGTAAAGAAAAAAAAAAAAATGTCTCGTAGCCAAGTAGCTTTTATCCCAGAAATACAAGATTGGTTTAACAGTAGAAATAAATCAATGTAATTTATCATATTAACCAATTAAAAGTAAAACACATGAAATCAACTGATTAGATTCAGAAAAAGCATTTGATAAAATTCAGCAACCACTCCTAAAAACAGAAACAAAAAGTCTCTTGTCATAGTAGTTACAAGATACATGCATCTATCACAACTTGTACATGGAATCTAAAAAAGCAGATTTTATAGAAACAGATAGTAGAAAGGTGATTATTACTCAAGGCTGGGAGGGAGGGGGAGGGATGAGGAAAGAGGAGATGTTGATCAAAAGGCATGAAGTTTCAGTTAGAATGGAGGAATAAGTTTTAGTAATCTATTAGACTGCATGGTGATCACAGTCAATAATAATGTGTTGTACATCTCAAAATTGCTTAAAAATAGATTTTAACATTCTCATCCCCCTAAAATAAGTTGTTGAAGTGATAGATATATTAATTATCTTGATATAATCTTTCTACGATGTGTACATAGACAAAAATCCCATAAATATACACAATTATTATTTTTCAATTCAAAATAAAACCCTTCACAGAACTGTATGCTTATAATGGGTGGATTTTAGCATATGTAAAACATATCTCAATAAAACTGATTTTAAAAAGTAAGATGGTAGATGTTATTACAATGGAGGTCGTAGAACTCTGTAGAGTGGAGGCACACGGGAAGGCGTGTTCCACCTTGCTGTTCAACTAGGTATTCTTGAAGAGACAAAGATTATTTCATAAGCCTTGAAAGATGAGTAGGGGTTGTTAATAATAAAAAAGTGATGATATTTCAAACAGAAGACCCCTACAAATCACTAAACTTAAATAATTCACTTAGACCAGGATTTAGTGATTTTATATTGGAAGAATGGCTAGTGTCTCTAGGTCCTTGATACAATAAAGAAGCCTCAGCCTCTTGGGTTTTTTTGTTTGTTTGTTTTGTTTTGTTTTTTTGAGACAGAGTCTCACTGTGTTGCCCGGGCTAGAGTGCCGTGGCGTCATCCTAGCTCACAGCAACCTCAAACTCCTGGGCTCAAGCGATCCTCCTGCCTCAGCCTCCCGAGTAGCTGGGACTACAGGCATGCACCACCATGCCCGGCTAATTTTTTCTATATATTTTTAGTTGTCCGATTAATTTCTTTCTATTTTTAGTAGAGACGGGGTCTCGCTCTTGCTCAGGCTGGTCTCAAACTCCTGAGCTCAAACAATCCACCTGCCTCAGCCTCCCAGAGTGCTAGGATTACAGGCATGAGCCACTGCGCCAGGCCCTCAGCCTCTTATTGATAGGGTACTCTCTTGGAATACGTAAATCTCTGTATGAATGTATATCTTTTCTTGTCATTAAGCAAACTTTAAACATAGCATACATTAATCATCAATACTGTTTCAATTGCAAGTGGCAGAAATCAAATTTAAACCCAATTGTGAAATGTAAGCGATATTTATTTATTTATTTATGCTCACATAAAAGAAAAATTCAAGGATAGACCTTGCAACCATTTCAGGTACACCTGGCTTAGATTGCTCAAATGATATTGTGAAATAACTGTTGGTTATTTTCCATCTCTCAGGTTTGCTTTCCTCAATTTTAAATTTTCTTAGGTTTTCAATTTTAAATTTTCTTAGGTTTTCTTCAAAGAATACGGTTATTGTATAACTAAGGGAAAAATACAAGTTCCCCACCACTGGCTTTTAATGTTTAACAGAACTCGTGCAGATTTCTTTTAGACTTAGAGAGATAGATCAAAGCAAGGAAGCGGAAAGAAATACAAAAAAACAAGGGGTATTCTCAAGGAGCTCCTTTTACGTAGATGGTCATAAGTCTTAAGACCAATTTAAACTGTATTAAGCTATTTCGATTGTTTTACAGTACCCTTTTAGCTAATTGTAATAGTCCCTGCTTAATGCAAAGTACTGTGTATGCTTAACCTGTATCACATGTAAACATACGATGATGCCCAGAGAGCTCTGTGTCACTTGGGAGAAAGGAATTTAAGGTTCCACAAACAGGAAGGGAGTGCAGATCTTACTTTCTGAAGAACTGCTGCTGCCAAGGAGTGACCAGGGGATTCCTGTTTTGACTAGGAATGAGAACCTTGTGTAAGTAACCTCTAATAAACTCATCTAACTCGCTAAATTAGACTTGCCAGAGTTGTTTCTTTGGTCTCTTGGCACCATCTCAGTTTGGAGGGTGGTTTTTCTATACTGTCCCAGGATTTTCCCAAAGCAATAACTTATCATCCAAACCAGGGCAATGTTATTACTAAGTACACTGGAATCACAGGCATGAAGTAGGATTGTCCTGGGCAATTGGGACATATGGGACCATAACAAGATGAACACAAGCAACTCTGGGCTTACGTATTTTCACATTGCAGCCCCACTAGAAACATCTTTTTCCTAATATTTTCAGCAAAACCATGTCATTGATTTGCATTTTGTGTTACTGACTATTTTTTAACCAAACCCTGTGGCTAGGAAGATGCAATGCACTAATAGGTAAACCTAGGCCATTTGCTTGCCTCTGGAGCTAATGTAAGCCCCCAAATTTCTGGAAGTAATTACGTATGCAGATTTGGTTGTCCAAAAGAAAATAAAGATTATATTACCAGAAGGAGAGGGAATGGACAATAGGTTGATAAACAAAGCTGTCCACAGTATACGGTATATATTTTCACACAATTTCATTTTCTATATACGATTTGATTAAATAATTTTTATCTTTTTTAGAAATGATAGGATTTTTAGCCTTTGTGACATGTTGAATGAATTACTATGTCTTAATATAAATAGAATTAAAATGGAATTTAATGTATTTTTCACCAAGCAATGAAAAGCACATGGCTGAGGTTGTGAACTAGATGGAAGAATGCATTATATGTTGTTATTTCTCAAAAATGAATTTTAGTTGTAGGTGATAAACTTTTTATGATATCACACATTGTCCCCTTATTTGCCACTGTTGCTTCATCTATATTTCATAAAATTTCTGCTAACTTAGTTTTGCTTTTTTGAAGTGAATCCACTGAAATTGTGGTTGTGTGTTTTCCGAAGTGTTCGATTTTCCCTGTCAATCAGGATCGTAACCATGGCTTGTAATATGGGCATGTAATGGTTTATAAAAGTTATTTCAGACACTCTGTATTGTTTAAAATTGAGAACCACAGGAAACTGTTCTCTTTTCCTCTGACTCATGTCACTTTTTAGATGTTTCCCTCTTTTCATTTAAAAAAGGGTATTCTACACATTGGGAGACATTCATCTAAATCTATATTGGAAAAGCAAAGGAATATGAGAAAATTAAGAGTAAAACCATGAAACTAATGCTTGTGGTTTTACTTCATTCTACATCATTCCAATGGGTGCCAAAGCAAGTTTGTTCTGTCCTAGGCTCTCCTATTTTCTTCCTTCCTGTATGCTCTTCTTGGGTGATTTTTATCCACTTTCGTGTGTCAAAACGTTGCTGACAAACTGCAGTCTCTCAATTCTTTTTCTGTCTCTAGTCAAGTTTCTTTTCTAAATTCTAAATCCACTGGCAATTGGCCATCTCCACCTAGATATTCTATTAAATAACCACAACTCAAATATAACATATTTAACACAAAATCTCTTCATATTCTCCCCTGATGTGAAATATGCTTTATCTCAGTAAGAGAACTTAACCCGTAACTAGTGTCCACACAAGAATCTTACAAGGCTCTCAAATACTTTTCTCTCCTCATACTGATACCAAGCTTTGCAAATTATAAGCTCTAATAATTTATTAAATACTTTTAATACATTTTTTCTAGCCCTTATGCTTTTACTATAGCTCTATCATCAATTCCCCCCCCCCCAGATTATTGTCCATTACTCCAGGTTTGCTCTTCCAAATCCATTCTCTACATTAACACTAGGGAAATATTTTAAAATGCAATATATACTTCCACTTTCAGCCCTAACAGAGTAATTGTGAGAAGCCAATGTTGCCATTGATAACAACCAGAAAAAAATGGAAAATAAATAAGATAAGATCCATTTAAGAGGTGAAGATCCATGATTGAAGGAATTTCAAAGAGGTGAGCCAACGTTCTATAAACTCCCAATCTGGCAACTGCCACTCTTTGGCACTGATTGAGAGGCCAAGATTTTGTCAAAAAGCAATAGTCAAGAAGCAAAGAAGCCAAGAGAGAGTTTAGCAATGCCTTAGGGCTTGAGAAACTAAGATTGGAGTTTGTGACTGACAAAGTGGCCAGAACTTACAGGGCTGATATCCTGGTTAAAACGAGGCATAACAGTGTCTCTCAATACTTGGCAGTGCTGCCCTCAAGATATTTGTTAAAGTCTTATTTGCATGGTTCTTTCTTCCTAAAATTGCTTCTACTTCTCTTTTTCTTGGTTATTTCGTGGTTAGACTTATAAGGGAAATCTTTAGTAGCCCCTTCTATCATCTTAGGTGTCCCCTGTATTGCTGTCATGGCTCCTATTGCTTTTCTCAGCAACTAATGGAGCTTTTCTCATTAGTTGCATTTTATAACCTTTGTAGTATTGCATTGATCACTATTCTGGATGGGAATCACTTGAGAACAAGTTTCACCTCTCAGTAAACACTGTGCTTGAGAAACAGTTGGTGTTCAATTCATGATTGTTGAACATGTGACTCCTTGTATGTAACACCAGACAATCTATGGACTTTGCAAGGGCTATGTGATCTGGAATGCACTTCTCCCAAAAGCTCTGAGATGTTTTGTACTAACAGTAGAGGTTGTATTATCCAGGGTTCAGTCACAACATGAAAGTAGACGAATTATCTTAAAAGAAAGTATTTAAAATAAAGAATCATTAAATTTTTTTGTTTTGTTTTGTTTTCTTATTTCAGCATATTATGGGAGTACAAATTTTTAGGTTACATATATTGCCTTTGCCCCGCCTGAGTCACAGCTACAAGCATCCCATCCCCCAGACAGTGGACAACGCACCCATTAGGGGTGAATATACCCATCCTCTTCACCCCCTCCCACCTGCCCGACACCTGATGAGTGTCACTACTATATGTGCACATAAGTCTTGATCAATTAATACCAATTTGATGGTGAGTACATGTAGTGCTCATTTTTCCATTCTTGTGATACTTTCAATCATTAGAGAACAGCAAAGACTGAAAGGGGATCTTGAAATATCAGATAGTAACTGCAGAAAGCAGCTGTAATTCTTATGACTAGTGGAAAAAAAACAGAAAACTTGTAATATTAAAATTAGAAGCTTAAATGTGGGTTCCCACAGAACAGTCCCTTATTCTTCCTTTAACCTTCTTCCTCCCTTCCACCTTTAGCTATGTGGTCTCCTAATAGCACCTCTTATTGGCAAAGTGTAACGTGAAGCAGCTTCACATCAGCAGAATTGGGGTTTGCAGAGTCTCAGCCTGAGCATCACAAAGCAGACTATAGAGGAATAGGTTTGAAGTTGAGAGGCAACAGCTTAACAATCAGCACAGTGTGAATGGGGGAGAGGTATCTGAACAGCAATTTCAGAAGCAGAACCTTTTTCTTCTCTACTAAGATAATTAAGGGTCAGTTCTTAAACTGTTCTCCAGTGTAACTGTAGTCCCCAAAGAGCCTGAATGGCAAACATGAATGCTTTATTCTAAATACTGAGAGGACACGGAGCTTCCTGGACATCCCTAGGAGCAGATCAGGATAAGGAAGTATATTTTGGTAGAAGGTGACATGGAGGGATTTCACAAACATTGACTAAACTGAGCAGAACAGAGGGCCTTATGACTTAGGAAATATAAATGGTAGCCATGGCACCTAACATATTTACCAGGTAAATTGCATGATCCAGTATATTTTCTACTGCTGTCGAAAATATATCTTTATTTATAGAAACTATTTCATTGAATAATAGCTAGAAAATGTAAAGTAGTTCTAAGTGAGTGATTAGGGCTTAATTTAACCTATCAACTCAAAAAAGACAAGAAAATTTATCATACACTGTAGTATTTCAGTTGCTTTTACTGAAAAATGCAATTCATACTCATCCCTTTGCAACCCTGGCCAATTTAACCAAGATTCCAATAAAATCTACTTTCTAAGTTCTATACTAAAATAAATCTTGTTATCTAAAAAAACACAGTCTGATTTTGCTATGATAGTGAGAATACTGAGAAACCTCACATTATTAAAAAATTCCATAATAAAACAATTGTTTCAAATGGAAAAGTGTTTTTACAGTCCAAAAAGTTCTAGGCTAGCAATAATGAAATTCCCTTACCTGTAGTAATTTGAATAATGAAGGTATATTTCTCTGTGTGTGTGCATGTGTATATGTTTATCATTAGAAATATAACAAATTCAGCATATGCTCATATTAATTTTGGTCTTATAATAATGGATTTTTTAAATTGCATTAGCAGACATTTCTTATATAGCTATACCAATCTTTATCAATTGCATCATCTGTTGTCATGCTAAAACCCACGATATCTCTTAGTTTGAATTATGAAAACTCCATGATGTCATATGAACACTTGAGCAATGAATTTTGATGACATCTTGTGTTGGAGGACAATTCTACACAACTCTTTTGTGTTTCTGCACATCTTGCAAGTAAGATACCAATTGCCTTTCATTTCAGATAATCTTTTCAAGGTTGTTTATATAGGAAATGATGTTGGGGCACAGAGATAGCGTCTCCCTCTGGAGCAAAGGACAGGCGTGCTTACTTCTCATTACAAAAGATTAAAGTTTCCCAAACCCAAGCTTCCTCTATTGTAAGGCAACCCACTGCATGTGTAAGTATCATCTGGCCTTCCTTGCATCACCCTGTAGGAACTGGGGCTTGGAGAACTGAAACAAAAATTCTCACACTAGCCACTGCTTGTATCCATTTTCTATTGCTGCTGTAAAAACATTGCCACAAATTTAGTGGCTTAAAACACACAGTTTTATTATCTTACAGTTCTGGAGGTCGGAAGACAGACACAGGCTTTGCTGAGCAAAAATCAAGATGATAGCAGAGCTGTGTTCCTTGTGGACTCTCTAGGGGAAAAATTCATATACTTGTCTTTTGCAGATTCTCAAGGCTGCCCGCATTGCTCTATCTTCAAAGCCAGCAAGGTGGCATCTCTCTGGCCCTGATTTGGTTCTCACACCTTTTTAAAAATTTTTATTTATTTATTTTTTATTTCAAAAATTTAGGGTATACAAGCCTTTTTGTTACATAGATAAATTGTATCATGCTGAAGTCAGGGTGTTCAGTACACCTGTCAACAGAATAGTGTACAGTGTAACTCAATAGGTAGATTTTTATACCTCACTCATGCCCACCCCCACTTCTTAGTTTGCAATGTCCATTACTGCTCTTTATTACCACAAATATCCTTAATTTAGCTCCCACTTATAAGTGAGAACATGTGGCATTTTTTATAAATTCCTAAAATACACACTTAGGATAATGGTCTCAATGGGTATTGACTGTTCTCTTCCATGTATAGAATATTTTTAAGCATTTCCAGTAGGGCAGGTCTACTGGGGACAAATTACCTTAGTGTTTGCTTGTCTGGGAAAGACTTTATTTCGTCTCCATTTATGAACCTTAGTTTTGCAGGATACAAAATTCTTGGCTGGCAGTTATTATGTTTATGGAGACTAATAATAGGACCCAATCTCTTCTGGCTTGAAATGTCTCTCCTCAGGAGTCTGTTGTTAGTCTGATGGGTTTTCATTTATATGTAACTTGTTGCTTTCAGCTCGCAGCTTGTAGGATTTTCTCCTTCGCTTTGACTTTGGTCAGTCTGATGACTATATGTCTTGGTGATGTTGTATTTGCTATGAATCTTCCAGGTGTTTGATGACCATCTTGTATCCGGATATATATACCTTTAGTGATATGACAGAAGATTTCCTCTATTATTCTTTCAGGTGGGTTTTCCATGCTTCTTATTTTTTCTTCATACCCCTCAAGGATGCTTATAATTCTTATATTTGTTAATTTTGCATAATCCCATATTTCTCTCAGTGATTGTTCATTCTTCTTTGTTCTTTGTTCCACATTTTTTACTGATTGGTTTACTTCAAAATTCTTGTCTTCGAGCTCTGAAATTCTTTCTTCTGCTTGGACTAACCTGTTGTTAAAGCTTTATTCTGTATTTTGAAATTCCCTAGATGATTCTTTCATTTCTTTAAGTTCTTTTACCTCTTTTCTAATGTTATCGATCTCTTCAGTGAATTTTTTGTTCATGTACTGAATTATTATTATTTTTTTTTTTGGTTTCTTTGAGATGGTTTTCTACCATCTCCTCAATTTCATTTATCATACTTGGCATCCATAATCTGAATTCTATATATGGCATTTGAATAATTTCCTTTTGGCTGGAGTTCATTACTGGAGAGCTATTGTAACCCTCGAGGGTGTCGACAGAGCCTGTTTTATCATGTTGCTAGAGTTTCTATGCTGGTTCCTTTTCATCTGGGGCCTCTTGTCTCAGCTCAAAACAGAGAGCAGATGTGGCACACCTGTTCTCCTCTGTTGGCTAGTGACGATAGGGATGGGTCCCTGGATGGTGTGCTTGGGTCCTTCTCTGAAAGCTTGACCAGGCAAGAGATGGGCAGGTGCACTCTGAGCCTTTAATGTAGCTACTCTGCTGATCTTTCCCTGTTCTCTTGCGGTCTTCACTGGGCCACTGTTGCAGGGCTAGACCCTGGTGCCACGTACACACATGAAGTGGGGATGGCCAGAGGGATGGGGCATGTGCATGGGATGGAAGAGGTCCACATGGGTGCAGGCCTGGGCAGCTGAGGTGCCAGACCTGTCGTCAGGGCAAGGAACATGCAAGGTATGGCCCATGCTCATAGCATAGAGGGTGTGTGGGCCACAGCAGGCCCATGAGGTAGAGCAGGCCCACTGGGCATGGGCACAGCATACCCCAGTGTATAGTGGGCCAGCAGGTTAAAACTCATGTGCAGGGTTGAGGAGGATCCTGGGACAGAACGGACCTGTAGGGCGGAGCACCTAAGCATGATTGAGCAGGTCCACAGGGCATGGCTCTCATTCACACGGTTCAGGGCATCTGCAGTGCAGGACACATGGCGGGGCAGGGCATGCATAGGGCTGGATGTCCATGGCACCTATGCCAGATGGTGCAGGTCCATGGTGTGTAGTTTACCCAGATTCAAAGGCTGCAGTTGACCTGGCTTTCATCCTGCTCAGGGCCTCTGAGGTGGTGACAGCAGTGGTGATCCAGTTGCTCCAACATTGAGCAATGGTCACCAAGGGCTACGGGTGTGTGCTCTGCGTGGGTCCTGCAAGAAGTGAGGTTGAGTGGCATTGCCAAGTCCAGAACAGTGGGTTCTGGGCCCATGGTCTCCTGTTCTGCCCAGAGCCCCTGGTGACTGCTGTGGCGGTGGTGCATGTAACCTGCCCACAAGGTGCACCTGAGTGCTGGGATTCCTGACTTTCACCCTGCCTGGCAGAGACAAGGGTGAAGCAACAGTCACAGATCTGACCCCTGGGCAAAGTAGCATTCCAGGGTTGGGATGTTACAGTGGTTCCAGCTGCAGCTCCCAGGGCTCGCAAGCCAGCCATCCATTCTCCCCAGAGCAACTCAGCTGCACACCCTCCAGTCAGGTGTCTGTATCAGTCCAGAGATAGCTGCAGTGGAGGAGCCCTCCCACGGCTCCAATTTCAGTATCCCCAGGGGCAGCATGGAGCCCAGAATTCTCCCCTCTGTCCTTTTCCCACGTGTGGACACCTTCCCTAATTACCTCTGGCCCTGCTGAGCAGGTCATACCACTTCTATCTTCTTCACTTCACTCCAGCCTCCTCTCCATTGAGTCCCGGTGCTCTTGCTCTGGGAGTCGATCCAAGGGTGGATATTTACTCACCAGTTTCAATCCGCTCCATAAGAGCAGCATTGTGCAGCCTGTTTCCAGACCGCCATTATGGCCCCTACATTCCCTCACACCTTTTTTCTCACCATTATCCATTTTTAAGAATTCATGTCATTAGATCAGACCCACCTGGATAACCGAGGATAAGCTCCCCATTTCAAAGCCTATGACTCAGTAGTCACTTCCTGTCCTGTCTACCAGCATCCACAAAGCTGTGACAGGCTAATTTGTTAGTTTAAAAGCAGATTAAAATATCAGACCATTCCTGGATTTTGAAACCATGATTCTCAGTTTCTAAATTGAATTCAATCATTTTAGCAAACATGTCTAACTATAAGTTAAATAATGCTAAACCCAAGTATCATTTTAAATATTTCAATGGCTTCTTTAATATTTCCATGTTTGGAAAGCAGATGTCCCAACTGCCCAGGCCATGTGAACTAGAGAAAACTATTAAATGAACTCGAAATCTATTCTCTAAGGTCAGTGGTTCTCAAGATTTGGCATGTACAGAAATGGCCAGGGAAGGTTGTTTAATAATCACATTTCCGTCACAGCTCCATCCACCTGATATTCTACTCCGGATTTAATTGAGGAAGTCTAAATTTTTAACCAGTGACCCAAGTTATTCTTAGGCAAGTGGTCTTCAAAATTCCCACAGAAACAGGTACATGGGTCCTTGCTTTGAGATCCAGTTTTTATTACCAGTTACTTTAGATGCTTTAGTCATTAAATTTCTCTCTACTTGGAATGAAACGGTATCAGCTTTAAATGGAATTCTAGAATCATAATAGCTATCAGTACATTCATATCAGTATGTTAATGAATAAAATGCTGTATTCAACAGTGTTGTGGCCCTGTAATTGGTCAGCCATATTTTCACTTCTCTTCAATGACACCAAACATAAACCACTTAAGGATGCCACATTCCAAGAGCTCCCCATATCAAGTTGTTCTACAGGAATTGCATTTGTGAATAAAATAACTTTAGCTCAATTTACTCTAATTGCAAGGATTTATATTACATGTTAGATTCAGAGTTTTGAAAAAGATCATGAAGTTTCATCTTGAGAAGATGTAACCCTTAACAGATAGATATTGGATACAAACTAATACAAACTACTTCTGAATACTTTTTTAAATGATACACACAGAGCTATGCTAGCAGTTTAAATGAACTTGGAACTTAGCAAAGGAACAAGAAATCATATCCCTCTAGGAAAAAATAAAATAAAAATTTAAAAAAAGAAACACACCAAAATTGCAAAACCTCTTGCACAAATGGAAATGACTAAGCCTTCAGTCACTTTACCTAGCCTGAATATTTGTAAGTGTATCACTTTGTCTTGATTGTTACTGTGTATTGGTTAAAGAGAATTTGAAGTTCATTTGGGGGAAATAATATTTTACATTACTTTTATAGCCTGTGTAAAGTGGAAAAATGGTAGTTATATTGTCAAAGCACATATATTAAGATTACTTTCTGGGATATTTGGGAAAGATCAAATTCTATTAACATATTAATTTTGTTCTCCAGGCTTGCTATTCACCCAAGTAAATGAACCTCCTAATTTGTTAATTTAACTATATTAAAAGTTCCAGTTTTTTAAATGATGCATTTCATAGGAAACTGGAATCCACTTATTCTCAAAGTTTTGTCTTCTTTAAAATAAGGTGTTCTTGTTCTCTCACCTCACTAAGTAATCAACACAAATTTTCAAAGCCATTTCTTTTAGTCTAAGATTAAAATAGAAATCCATTTTATTTATTATATAATTCCTTTGTCCTTGCCATGTACTCTTATGTGTGTCACGAGCTGTAATATTTATGACATCTGACAACAAATCACAAGTAGTAAAAAATTGCATTAATTTAATAAACATTGATGAGTTTCAAGGCCACCATCAATGCTTGTGAGGTTGTGCACTGCACAACTTCAAGGGTACCATTCACATCATATTTATGAGTATGGTGCCCCTGGAGTTGAACAGTGCTCAAACTGTGCAACTACATAAGGTTGCCCTGCCTGCTATGAAATCGGGTACTGCGATGGGTGCTGGGAGATAGAGAAAGAATGACATCAAAGTAGTTTTTCTTTTAGAACTTACAGTTTACTAAAGGAGAGTCACAATTAAGGGACCCTGTGATGAGATCTATGACAAGAAAGTACAGGGTGTTCCTATCTATGTAGCCAACCAATTAAAATAGAAAAACAAGCAAATAGGAACAGTAAGGCTGGAACTCGCCCTGGGAATATTTCAAAGTATGGATTCCTAAGCTGTTCTTTTTTCTATAGTTGCTTAGTAGTAACACAAAGTTTAATCATAAAAATCATACTTGTGTAAAGAGCTAGGTGCTCTTAATAGCATCCTCCCTGTTTATGGTGAGACCACAGCTATTGAATAAAACACTACTTTCCTGTGTGTTCTCTCAGGCACTATCCTGACTCTGCCTCCTGATCCCACTAGCCCCATGTTGTGTGTATCCATTGTGTAGATACTCAGCTTTCAGTCTGTCTCTTACCTGTGAGTCCATCCCTTAGTACTTAATGCTTTGTGTTTCCTAAGCCAAACTCAATGACCTTGATACTCCTTCTTCTCAACCCTACAGCTGTGGCCCATCTCCATCCGCTTCCAAACCCTGACTTTGGAACCTCAGCCCTGGGATACATTTCTAGTATTAGTTTGGATTCTTTTTTTCCTAAAGCCACGTTTCTAGGTGCAAAATTTTGTTTTGATGAGTGGATGCTTCACAAAAACAGAAATTTTGATATATTTTGGTCAGACACACCTTCAGTGCTAGAGCAAGGTTTAGCATATAATAAGTGCTCATTAAGTATTTGCTAAGTTATTAAATGCATGTAGGACAATGCACAAGGATTCCAAGGGCCTTCCGCTGGGATTTACCTCCCAGCTGTTGCTGATTTTTGTTTATCTGAGGATGCAGCTGTCTCAGTTTACTGTAGTCTTTCCTAGGCTCCCAACACAGAGCTGCTCAGGTTCGTGCTCCAGCATCCTTGAAAAGTGGAGTCCAGAGTGCTGCTACAGCTCAACAATGCCTCCCCATGGTAAAGAGTCCAACTGCAGCTGACTCCAACAGTCTCAGAATCTAAACCACCAAATTCCCTTCAACCCAACCATGGCAGGAAAACTACTCGTGGGCATAAGATTTAGTGCCTCAATCCTCTTCCTCCTGGAGGTGCTCTTCTACCAGATCACACTATGCTTTCAGTTCCCAGTAGAGACAGTATGGATTGTTTTCAGTGTTTTATGATTGGCGGATGAAACGGATATCACAGCACAACTCTGGTAAGGATTCTGGGAAAAATAAATATATTACGTTAGGAAAGTTTTTCTCTTTCCTTGCCATTTTCTTTCAAACTGTAACATAGAGCTGGTGGCTGAGGCCTATGAAATCATTAAGCTGATCTGTTTTCTTTTCTGAACTTGAAACTTGAGCCTCTCTTGAGCACAACCACAGTAGGAATTCATTGGGACCACTACCCCAAATGGGGTCCCAAGGCTTTTGTACATCTGATGACTCTAATGGCACACATCCTTGCGTAGGAAAGAGCTTGGTCTGGCCTATAGAAGACACATCTGAAGGCGTCTTTTTATATCTGTTGAAACCCTAGCTCATCCCTAACTAACCTAAATCTTCACCTTTAAGATTGATGACACCAACTGAGCCTCTTTGACCTAGGCAATACCAGACCCTCAGATCTCTGTCCTGTGCTTATTCTTTCACTTGCTGGTTCCAGGAAATATCAGCTACTGTGTTTGGAACAGGAGTTGCTATGCATCGCAGCCATCTTAAAAGCTTGCTAATATCACCTCAAGTGGCTGTGAAATCTGGTAACAATATGCTCCGGGCAATATAGCATGAGCAATTTGGTAGACCAGAAATTCTCCACACATGAGAGTGTGTGTCATTTTCTTCTCTGTCACCATCTTCTGTTCATTAATTAGTAAAGATTGAGAAAGACTTAAATACAAGCCCTAGAAATGTTTCACCAAAAATGTATATTTAAATTATTAATTTCTGATCTTTGCAGTGACAGTGTTAATTACATTCTTTTATCTGAAATTTAAATGAGGAAGTTCAAAATCAAGAAGAAAAATCATTACCAAATTATAATTCTAAGTCATTTGCAAACTGAGATTTTTATTTGAGAGGTGACAAAATTTTAAATGAGGAACAAGAATATGAAAGAGGAATTTTTCAAATGCTAATAAATAAATTGGTGATATAAGGCATTTCAAATTCAGGATCGCATCAATTAATAGATTTCTTAATTTAGAAATTTAGGGTAATATTACAGACAAATAGGTCTCTCTAGTAATCAGAGATGCAACTCATATTATTCTGAAAAATCCTGAACTGTGAAAAAAGGCTTTAGACAAAATATATTTGATTGGAATGATTATGTGAGATTAGTTCTTAAGTGCTATTCTAATGATAAAATTTTAAAATCTTAGATTTTAGTGGTTTTTATATAATAGGGACCCAATTAATGTTTATTTAATAAATGAATAGGTCAATAAGGCACTCCAAGTATGGAATTTTAAAATCAGTTGAGAAATTCCTAAAACAATCTTTCCTTTGGTAGTATGGGATGCTGACTAGGAAAGTAATAGGTTTCTATGTTAAATTAAGGTAATTTTTGACATTAGAGGAGAGCAATATTGGAGTTCCAAGAAGGAGTGAACTACTTTAATTTTTTTCCAAAGAATTTAAAAAAATTATAAATGAGTTTATCATCTTAATTGAGTTTGGAGTACATATGTTCTCAATTAAAAGTTCAGTTAATTGTAGTACATGCTATTAGGCTATGTAATAAAGGATGAATGGATGGATAAATGGGAGAATGAATGGACGGGTTGCTGTTTGCACTTAAGTGAGAATTATTTTAGCCACTTCTGCAAATAGTACCTCCTTTGGCTGAAGCACATCAGGTGATTAAAGGTCTAGCACATTTTCTGTGGCTTTATGTGTTCTTGACCAAATTTCAATCTCAGTTCTGTTAGCAAATCTTTGACTGTAGAAATGAACTTCTCTGAACCTCCACTGTCTTATAAACAACATGAAATGGTTATACAAGATAACACTTTCCCATTGTAAAAAGTACAAAAATGCTCTCCAAAATGCAATGGTCCAAAAGATTCAACAAGTAAATGTATTGGTTGTGTTATCACAAGTTTAGTAAAAGAAACAATAGTTTTAATACTAATATTTCTTCCAGTTACTGTATAGGAAAATAGAAACAAGTTTTTGTTTATTGCATATGTAGGAAATAGACTGCTACTAAACTGAAAAGCCTCACGTGATAAGAAGGCAATTACTTTCTAGCCCATCTTACCAAGAAGATTAGAATTTCAGCTGTTTGAGAAAAGCAGATGCATGGAGGCTTGGAATCAATAATTTTATAAACTAATATGCATGTTATTGTGATATATATCTCTATATATACACTGTATATATATCTGTGTGTATATATATATCTCACTCTGTGTGTGTGTATATACATATCTGTGTGTGTATATGTGTATATATCACCCATTGCTTTCATTCCTTATAGTGAAACTCTTTACTGATACATGTATATGGTAAATTATTCCTTTTCTCAGTATGGAATTAGACAGTTGCTACAATTAGTTAATAGGTCTGTCTATATCAGAATTTGATAATTAAGGAATAATGATAATATCAATATACAGTGTACTTAGCCAGAGTTTCAGTATATTTTTTAAAAATCTACATATTTAGTCTCATTTTGCATTTGGCTTTGAGCTAGATGAGAGAATTATTCAACTTCATTTCCATATTGGCATAGTAAATGTGTAAAACCACTGGAGGAACAATAGTGAAATTTGGCATTACATTTTACATCAATTTTGAATATGAATTTAACTTCAAGATGTGGCTTTAGGTGAACTGAAAAGAAAGTTTGTGACAAAAATGGGTTTCAAAAGTTCAATAAAGAACATAACTGGTAAATGGAATAACAGCCCTCCAAAAAATTCCTGTGTTCTAATCCTCAGAACCTTTGACTATATTAATGTTATGTTATGGCAAAGAAGAATTAAGGTTGCAGATGGACTTAAGCTTGCTAATCAAATAACCTTAAAATAAAGACATTACCGTGGATTGTGCAGGTGGGCTTAATGTAATCAGAGGGTATTTAAAATGGAAGAAGGAGGCAGAAGAGAAGGTCAGAGAAAGTAAATGCGGCTATGGAAAAAGTCAGAATGATGCCCTGTGAGAATGATTCTACCCTCCATTGCAAGCTAAGCACTCGCTTGCTTTTCTTTGTAATTCCATCTGATATATAAAATTTTTTTTTATTAATTCAAATGCCTCATTTCCCTTCCTTAGCATTGTATTTGCAAGATGCTTAACAATTGTAGCATGAAGAAGAAATCTGTTCATTTTAATTTCTCTATAGTATCCACTGAATGTATATACCACAGTTTGTTTATGCATCCTGTTTTTGATGGGTATTTGTGGTGTTTTCTGTCTGAGCCTGTTATAAGTAGTGCTTCTATGAATATATATATTATATATCATAAAATACATATACATATATAAAGATATATTATGTTTAAAGAGAAAGACCAAGACAGAGATATGTGTGTATATGTCTACATGTAGATTTCTTGCTGTAGATTAGTGTCTTAAAAGTTTTGGATATTTGTCATATGTCCTAAAAGTTTTCCCTACTCCATTATTTCTCTCCTCTCACTCTGGGACACTAACTAAATAAAAATTAGTCCTTCTTGCTGTAAATTTCTGCCTCTTATCTTCTTTGATCCAGGATCAGGGTGCTATAATTGTTGGGTTCTGATGAAGGAATGCTTTCTGGTTGTAGATGGCCACCTTCTCACTATATCCTTGCATGGCTAAGAGAGAGATTATCTCTTTTGTGTCTCTTCTTATAAGGTCACCAATCTCATACATAAGGCCTCCATCCTTAAGACCTAACTAGTTCTGAAAGGCCCCACCTCCCAAACCCATCACATTGGAGATTGCGCTTCAACATATGAATTTGAAGGGGACACAAATACTCAATCCATGGCAAGAAGTAAACCCTTTGCTCCTATATTCTGGAAGCATTTGTAGAGAACTGGTATAATACCTTCCTTAAATGTTTGGTAGATTTCACTATTGAACCTATTTGTGTCTGGTGCTTTCTGTTTTGGAAGGTTCTTAAGTATTGGCTCAATTGAATAGATATAGGCCTATTCAGATTGTCTATTTTATCTGGTGTGAATTTTAACAAATTGTGTCTTTAAAGGAATTGGTCCAGTTCATCTAGGTTATCAAATCTGTGGGCATAGAGTTGGTCATTTCTTCATTATCCCTTTAATGTCCGTGGGGTCTGTGTTAAGGTCCTGTCTTTCATTTGTGATATCAGTAATTTGTGTCCCTTCTTTTTCATTCTTAGTTAGCTTGGCTAGAGGCTTACAATTTTATTGATCTTTTCAAAGAACTAAGGTTTGTTTTGTTGATTTTCTTTACTTATTTCCTCTTTTTCATTTTATTGATTTCTGCTCAATTTTTATTATTTTTTTATTCTGCTTAATTTGAATTTAAATTTCTCTTCTGTTCCCAGTTTCCTAAGGTGTGGAAGCTTAGATTATTGATTTTAGATTTGTCTTTTCTAGTACATTCATTCAATGCTGTATATTTCTTTCCAAGTACTGCTTTCATTGCATCTCACAAATTTTGAAACGTTTGATTTTTATTTCCATTTAGTTCAAAACATTTTTATATTTTTCTTGAGATTTCTTCTTCAACCCATGTTTAATTTAGAAGTGTATTGTTTAATTGAATGTGTTTTGCGATTTTCCATGTATCTTTCTGCTATTCATTTCACATCTATTGTGATCTCAGAACAGACACTGTATGATTTCTAGTCTTTTCAATTTGTTTAGGTGTGTCTTAGGGTCCAGAATGTGGTCTATCTTAGTGAATGTTCCATGTAACCTTAAAAAGAATGTGTAAGCAACTATTGTTGGATGAAGTGGTATCAAGATGTTAATTATATCCAGTTGATTGAAGGTGCTGTTGAATTCAACTGTGTCCTTACTGATTTTCTGCCTGCTGGATGGAGGGGTGTTAAAGATTTCAACAATTATAGTGGATTCATCTATTGTCCCTTGCAGTTCTACCAGTTTTTGATTCATTTATTATCACATTCTATTTTTAGGTACATACACATTAAGGACTGTTATGCCTTTTTGGAATGTTGACCTTTTTATCATTATGCAATGCCCCCCTCCTTATCCTTGATACCTTTCTTAGTCTAAAATCTGCTCTGTGTAAAATTAATATAGCTCCTCCCACCTTTTCATTAGTGTTAGGATGATATATTTTTCTGTATACAATTACTTTTAATCTATATGTGTCTTTATATTTAAAGTGGTTTTTTATAGACAACATATAATTGGGGCTTGTTTTTTGATCCACTCTGATAGCCTCTTTTTTCCCCCCAATATTAGAGAGTACATGTGGTGTTTGTTTTTTCATCCCTGAGATATTTCACTTAGGATAATGGTCTCCAGTTCCATCCAAGTTGCTGCAAAAAACATTATCTCATTCCTTTTTCTGGCTGAGCAGTATTCCATGGTATATACATACCATATACTCTTTTTTTTTTTTTTTTTTGTGAGACAGAGTCTCACTCTTTTGCCCGGGCTAGAGTGAGTGCCTTGGCATCAGCCTAGCTCACAGCAACCTCAAACTCCTGGGCTCAAGCGATCCTTCTGCCTCAGCCTCCCGAGTAGCTGGGACTATAGGCATGCGCCACCATGCCCGGCTAATTTTTTCTATATATTTTTAGTTGTCTGATTAATTTCTTTCTATTTTTCGTAGAGACAGGGTCTCGCTCTTGCTCAGGCTGGTTTCGAACTTCTGAGCTCAAACAATCCACCCGCCTCGGCTTCCCAGAGTGCTAGGATTACAGGCGTGAGCCACCGCGCCCGGCCTAGACCATATATTCTTAATCCGCTCATGGATCGGTGGGCACTTAGGTTGATTTCACATCTTCGCAATTGTGAATTGTGATGCAATAAACATTCAAGTGCAAGTGTCTTTTTGATAAACTGACTTCTTTTCTTTTGGGTAGATACCCAGTAGTGGGATTGCTGGGTCAAATGGTAAGTCTACATTTATTTCTTTGAGGAGTTTCCATATTGCTTTCCATAATAGTTATACAAGTTTACATTCCCACCAACAGTGTATAAGCATTCCTTTCTCCCTGCATCCATGCCACCATCTTTTGCTTTTTTACTTTTTAAAAATAGCCATTCTGACAGGGGTAAGGTGATATTTCATTGTGGTTTAAATTTTCATTTCCCTGATGACTAGTGATGTTGAAAATTTCTTTCTATGTTTGTTGGCTATTTGTCTATCTTCTTTTGAAAAACTTCTGTTCACATCTTTTGCCTGGTTTTGAATGAGGTTGTTTGTTTTGGTCTTGTTGATTTGTTTGGCTTCTTTGTGGATTCTGGATATCAGCCCTTTATTGGATGTATAATTTGTGAATATTTTCTCCCTTTCTGTAGGTTTTCTATTTACTCTGTTGATTATTTCCTTAGCCATGCAGAAGCTTTTTGATTTAATCAAGTCCCATTTATTTATTTTTGTTGTTGCTGTATTTCTCTTTGGGCTCTTAGTCATAAATTCTTTCCCTAGGCCTATGTCTAGGAGAGTTTTTTCTACATTTTCTTCTAGAAATTTTATGGTTTCATGCCTGACATTTAAGTCTTTTATCTATCTTGAATTAATTTTTGTATATGGCAAGAGATAGTGATCCTGTGTCATTCTTCTGCATGGGGTTATCCAGTTTTTCCAGAACCATTTATTAAATAGGGCTTCCTTTCACTACTATGTGTTGTTGTCTGCTTTGTTGAATATCGGTTAGCTGTATGTGGATGGTTTTATATCTGGCTTTTCTGTTCTGTTCCATTGGTCTATGTCTCTGTTTTTGTGCCAATACTATGCTGTTTTGGTTACTATAGACTTGTAGTGTAGTTTGAAGTCTGGTAATGTGATGCCTCCATATTTGTTCTTTTTGCTTAATGTTGCTTTGACTATTTGGGCTCTTTTTTGGGGGGGGGGGTTCCCAATGAAGCTTAGAATTATTTTTTCTAATTCGAGAAAAATATTTTGGAGTAAATTATATTGAATTGCATTAATGAATGATGAAAATATTATAAAGGAAATATACTTTCTAAAGGTAAGACAAGTATTGTCAAATCGCAAACTTTATAATTTGCTTTACTTTTATTATAAAATACTACAACTTTGCAAAGAATAGAAAGAATGCTATAGTCATATTTTCATCACTTATATTGAAATGTATTAATATTAAAAAAAAGAATTATTTTTTCTAGATCTGTGAAATATGATGTTGGTATTTTGATGGGGATTGCATTGAATTTGTAAACTACTTTGGGCAGTATGGACATTTTAACAATGTGTATTCTACCAATTCATGAGCATAAGATGTTTTCCTATTTGTTTGTGTCATCTGCAATTTCTTTCATCAGTATTTTGTAGTTGTCCTTGTAGAGATCTTTTGCCTCCTTGGTTAAGTATATTCCTAAGTATTTTATTTTCTTTGTTGGTATTTTGAATGGTACTGAGTCTTGGATTTGACTCTCAGCTTGGCTGCTATTAGTATATAGAAATGCTACTGATTTGTGTACACTGATTTTGTAACCTGAGACTTTGCTGAATTTATTCATCAATTAACAGTCTCTGTCCCTTAACTGGTGTATTTAGACCACTGACCTATAAAGTGATTATTAATATAATTGGATTAATATTTACTATATTTGCCACAGTTTTTATTTGTTGCCCTTGTTCCTCGTTCCTATTTTTGTCTTCTACATTTTTTTCTGCCTTTTGTGGTTTTAATTGAGCATTTTATTTGATCATTTTCTCGTCTTTTTTAGCCTATCAATTATACTTCTTTTAAAACATTTTCAGTAGTTGCCATAGAGTTTGCAATGTACATTTACAACTACTCCAAACCAACTTTCAAATAACACTATACTGTGTCAAAAATAGTGCGTGTACTTTATAACAGCAAAATATTCCTAACTCCTCTCTCTTGTCCCTTCTATCATTGCTGTTATTCATTTCACATATACAGGTTGAGTAGGCCTTATCCAAAGTACTTGGGACCAGAAATGTTTTAGATGTCAGATGTTTTCAAATTTTGTAATGTTTGCATTATTCTTAGCGGTTGAACATTCCAAGTATAAAAATCCAAAGTCTGAAATGCCTCAAAGAGAAAATTCCTTTAGTGTTATGTGAATGTACAAAAAGTTTCAGATCTTGGAACATTTTAAATTTTGTATTTTGGGATACAGGATGTTCAATCTATATATATGCTTAACCTCTATATATGTATATATATACATATGTAATTGAATACATTTTTACTATTATTTTGAACAAATTGTTATCTATTAGTCTATTTAAAAATAGAAGGTTTTAATTTGCCTTCATCTACCTATTATCCAATGCTCTTCCTTTCTTTATGTAGATCTGAGTTTCTGACACATATCATTTTATTTTTTGAACATTTTTTTTAATATCTCTTTCAAGGCAGGTCTACAGACAAAAAAAATCTCTCAATTTTGATTTTATGAGAGTTTCTTTATTTCTTCTTTACTTCTGAATGATAATTTCTCAGGGCACAGTATTATTGATTGGTGTTTTCTTTACTCTGAGCACTTTAATTATTTCATTACATTCTTTTCCTGTTTGCATGTTTTCTGAGAAGTCAGATGTAATTCTTATCTTTACTCTTCTATAGGCAAGGCATCCCCCTCCAGCTTCTTTCAATATTTATTCTTTATCTCTGATTTTCTGAAGTTTGAACATGGTATGCCTAGGTCTATTTTTTTATATTTGTTTTTGGCATTTATTCTTCTTGGTGTTTTCTAAGGTTCCTGGATCAGTGGTTCAGTGTCTGACATTAATTTAGAGGAAATTCTCAGTAATTATTACTTCATATATTGCTTCTGTGCCTTTCTCTTTTTATTCTCCTTTTGGTATTCCCTTTACACATATGTTATAAATTTTGTAGCTGTCCCACAACTCTTGGCTATTATGTTCAATTTATTTCAGTCTGTTTTTCTCTTTCCTTTTAGTTTTGGAAGTTTATATTGTTATATCCTCAGATTCAGAGATTCCTTTCTCAGGCATGGCCAGTCTACTAATGAGCCCATCAAAGGAATTCTTCATTTCTTTTGCAATGTTTTCAATCTCTTGCATTTCTTTTTTATTTACTAATTTTAGAATTTCCATTTCCTGCTTATAGTGTCCATTTGTTCTTGCATATTTTCTACTTTTTCATTAAATTCCTTAGTGTATTATTTATAGATTAAAAAAAATTCTGGGATGATAATTCCAATATCCCTGTCATATAGGACTCTGATTCTGATGCTCGTTCAGTGTCTTCAAACTGCTTTTTTTTTTTTTTGCCTTTTAGTATACCTTATAATTTTTTGTTGAAAGACAATCATGATGTATTGGAAAAAGGAACTGAAGTAAGCAGGCCTTTAGCAATGTAGTGGTAAAGTGTCTGTGTGTGTGTGTGTGTGTGTGTGTGTGTGTGTGTGTGTGTGCATGTGTGTGTGCAGGGAGGTGAAGTGTTCTATAATCCTAAGATAAGGCCTCAGTCTTTTGGTGAGCCTGTGCCCCTGGACTGTGAACTTGACAAGTGCTTCTCAGGTTGTTTTTTCTTCCTTAGAGACAGGATGACAGAAGGGGGCTGGAGTTGGGTATTTTTCTTCACTCATGTGGAAGCCTAGAGAGAACTAGAATTGGTTATTTTCCTGCTTCCAGGTATATTAGGCTCTAATTATATAAGTCAATCAGGTTAGGCTCTCATAAAATATTAATAGTTTTAATATTGAAGCTGAGGGCAGGCCTTGACAAGAAGAAGAGAGGACTCTGACATATTTCAAAATGGTTCCCATTTTTCCAGCCCTGCTGGAGGCAGAGGGGATATTTCTCCAATATTCACTATAAGGAAATGCTAGAGGTCCTAGAGTTAAAACTCACAAAATTATGAGGGCCCTTCAATGACTGGGTTCCCCTGGGATTTTTATCTTTCAGACTTGTCCACACTGAGCCTTTAGTAATTTGTCAATTAGAGTTTAGGATTTTCTACCTTGAACTGGTTCCTGCAGAGGTTTCTGTTCATGAGTTCTGATTCTCTGTTTCCACCTGCCTGTGTCTCCAATTTGGGGGGCAATGGTTTACCCCATGATATCACTTCTCTGATGGGTCTAAGAATGGTTGTTGATTTTTCAGTTTATGCAACTTTTTACCTGTTGTTAAGACAGAGTGAAGATGTCTACTCTCCTTATACATTGGACTTGGAACCAGCACTGGACATTAAATTTTTTTATAAAAAATATTCATGAGACAAATTTCTGGGTCAATATGATGTTGTTTCTCAAAGAGGATTTTAGTTTTCTTCTGCCAGGAGCATGTGAACACTATTAGTCTGAGACCATATCCAAGCTATCTGATCCCCAGACTCCCAATGGCAAACGTAGTTTACCTAGATCCTTTTATCCTTAGAGAGCAGGACTTTAGTATCTAAGTTCTCAATGAGTGGATTAACAAATTCCCCATATTATGAAGGCCCTGAACATTTTCCCTCTTGGCTTAGGAAGCTAATAAAACTGGATCTTTATTTCTCGGCTGTTTCTTCCAGATCAGAAAATGCCTTCAAAGCAAAAGTAATTTTGTAAGCCCAGTTTACCTTTGTGGATTTTCACTTTCTCCTAGATTTTCCTAGCTATCATGCCATCTCTTTGATGTTTTTGAGAAGTTATTTAAAAGCATTTTAGTTGTTCAGAAGGAGAGAATTGGTCATTATCCAGTTTGCCATTTCTAGAAGTGAAAGTCTCAACAGAATTGGTTTTAAAAGTATATTTTCAATAAACAATTCTTTGAGATACAAACAAAATTTTAGGGAAGGCCTTCACCACAGATTGTTGGGGTACTGTCTGAGGTCAGCTTTCAGAGGGTTGGTGTCACTATTTCTTCATGCACTTACAAGGAATAAGAGTATGTCTCATTAATTGTCCTCTGAATTTAAGGCAGGAAAATATTGACCAGGAAGAAGAAATCTAAGTGAGAGATAGAGATATTTTCATAGTACTTTAAAGCCTAAACTTTACAAACTGTTTGAGTTCTGATATCTATTTGGATGTGTATAATATAGATGTAAGTAATTTCTTTCTAAAACCAACGTGATTGCAACAAAGAACACAGAAAGTTTGAGTTGAAGACCTCTTTCCTTATGCATGGCATAGGGCATACTCTTGTGATTTTTTTCTAGAACTATGAAGACAAAATTAACCTGGACCTTTCTCCGTCAAACTGAATCTTTAATTTGAGCTCAGGAGTTTCCAAATTAAGAATAAATACATAGGCTGGTCACTTTTTTATTTGAGAGGAATTAAATCTTGTTTATATATAATTTTACATCAAAGGTTTGTTTTACTTAAACCCTCATTATTAAAACCTAGAAATTTGAAAAATGTTAGAAAATACCAGATGAAATTATTGAAATTAAACTCAGAAGATGTTCAGTGACCTATATAATAAGCAATCAGAAATAAAACAGGATTTTAATTTCTTCTAAATGCTCGAGCATGTAATTTTGAAATGCCATTTTAAAATCTAAGCTATTTGATAGCAGTTGAGTTCTAATTGCTCAAAAGTATGTTCCAACACAGTTATTAAAAAAATCAATGATTGCCTGAGGTGGATAGACATAATTTAAATCTATACAAATTAGTTACCGTTGATCCAGTTGACAGTACATTTTTATTTTAATTCTCCTTGTTTACTAGCCAAAGAGAATTTACATAAATTTATAATCATGACTCGTGATGTACACATTGATTAATATTGTGTAAGAATCGTCTCTGTTTTACATTTATATAAGCAAATGCAGTAGTATTTTCTAAGGCAAAATAATATCTTGATAGTTAATTATAAAGAAATAGCTTGAAAATCTGAACTTTTTATTTAGTATGGTATATGATGATTTTTAAAGAAATTTTCCTGTCAATCGACATAATTGAATTTTTCATTGTTCAATTTAAATTTCTTTATTCATTCACAAAGGTTCTGTCTGTACATAATTCATTTGTCATTATGCTCATCACAAGTGCATCTTGAAAAGTAGTTAGAGCAACTTTTTCAGTTGCTGATAATTACGGAAGCAATGAAGCATGATTTCTGGAACTTGAATATATTTAATTTTCTGACCTTTTCCTGGATCCAGTATCAAACACTATAATATTGATCCATCACTGAAACTCAGAATAATTTCTAACGATGACCCCAGGACCCACTGGTTGAGGGCATAAAGGAATTAGCAAATATAAATCCCTCCCTCCATCTGAGGTAGGAGTTCTTAACACAAGGATTGGACAGTATAATGAAATAATGAGTATACCACGACTTTGGAGTTGGAGAGAATAGATTCAAATTTCAGCTCTATACTTAACAGCTGCATGAAGTTACTTTGCTCTTCATATCTATAGTATGGGATCTCAATTGTTTCTGCCCTACAGAGATGTTATGAGAATTGAAATAAAATAGATGAAGCTTTTCATCTGATTGGGAAAGTAGGCATATGACCTAGTTACTATTTATAAGACCAAATGAAATAAGTAAAAAACTAGAAATCAAACCAATGTGCTGTAGGAATACAGTTATGAAAATGGTTAATGTTGTATATAGGGCTAATTAACTTTTAAGAATTTAGAAAATGAATGAGGCAAGAAATGGTATTTTATTGGCAGAACTTGGTCATTTTTTATAATCAGAGTAACTGTGCCTGCCCAGATTTTAATTTTATCTAAAACAGTTGGTCTGAGTGTGGGAGTGAGGCATGTTCAGTTTTCATGGTAGTTTTATGGAATTTTTACTTATTCTAGTACCTTTCCTCTTTACATTCAAGATAATTTGTGAATCTTACCTACACAAAACTAATTTGCAAGCCTGATGAAAGCCTTAAGGGCAGTCTAAGCCTTAAATTTGCTGAGGACTTTTAATCAATTTTTTTCTCTGTAAAAAGATTAACTAGAAATTGGATATAAAGAAACATAAATGCATTTGATGAACTTAACTTCCATTTCTCTAATCACGAATGTCATAATGATCTTCTGCTATGAATCAACGCAAGTGTTTTATGCTGCTTCCTTTCACCACAATTTTTTAAATGTCTAATGTTCCAGAGGCCTATAACTAAAATAATGTTTAAAATATATGTATAGAGACAAATTTGGGCACTAATGTTTTTGTTAAAAAGATAAGATAATATAATGAAACCTGAAGGAGAGATGGCATTCAAGAAAGGAATTAAGGTAAGAAGTAATACAAATCAGTTATCATAGAGTTAATACTCAAAATATTTTTTAATCCTCCTTATTTATTAGCAAAAAGTAGTTCCCATACAATTATAGCCATGACTCAGAATGTACAACTGCTTTTTTTTTAAAAAAAATGACATTGATTCATACTGTCTAAAATTTATTGCCATTTCATAATGTGTACATCTGTATTTTTAAGATAAAACAGTATTTTGATAGTTACTTTTATAAATAAATTACTTCAAAAATCTGAACTTTATATTTTACCATAAAGCATTATATATGTATTAGTAGACAATATTGGGTACAAATTATATGGAGAACAGGAGCTGTAAGGAGAGTAGTTAAAGCTATAACATAGTTCAAAGAATACACTTGTAAATAATAACCAATTCAATTTGCCAATTTATTGTCTGTTTCAGGTGAGTCTCAACCATTCTCAGTGTATTTTTTAATATTTGTGTAATGGGTCGAATACTATGAGGGTTTTGTGATGAGTAAAGGAGGTCATGCATGAAAAGCAAGGTGGAATGAAGTGTAGGTAAGGTCAGCATGACTACACTGAGGGCCTAAGAGGAAAATAGTGTAGGTTTTGTAGAGACAAACAACCTCACCTCCATAATCTGCCCCCTCAATTGCTGCATTTTTGTCTCTCTTCTGCTTTTGTCATGATGAAATTTTTTCTTCACATAACATAAAACAGATTCTACCTCTTCTACATAAGCTTTCCATTGTGTTCAAGCTTAATTCAAATTCCCCATTCTAGTTTGCAAAGTTCTAAGTTACCTTCCCTACCTAACCCTTTGATCTCACCCAGACTTTCCCTTCTTGCTCACTGTGCCTTAGCAAAACTGGCTTTTTGTTCTGTTTCATCCCTATCGAGGTCATTCCTACCTTTCGGCTTTCGTATTAATGTGTACCTATTTGGAATGTTTTCCCCGGACTGACTATCTCATGTCTGATTTATTCTCACCATTTAGAGCTGCCATATTCCTAGAGATGTTTTACATGACCATCTATTCTGAAATAGCCACTCAGTAACTATGAAATCTCCCCATTTAATCATTTTAACAGCAAATATGGCTAATTGATATTTCCTTCATGCCTTGTTTATTCATAAATTATTTGATTTTTTTTCATCCACTAAAATG
Organism: Indri indri; assembly: GCA_004363605.1. Lineage (NCBI taxonomy): Eukaryota > Metazoa > Chordata > Mammalia > Primates > Indriidae > Indri > Indri indri. The sequence goes on from RJWJ010012905.1 coordinate 32,135, forward strand.
TAAGCTGAGTGAGAGGAGGGGATTTTTTCTATCTTGTTTACAAATGCCACCACAGAAACCTATAATAGTATTTGGTACATAGGAGATACTCAATAAATATTTGTTAAATGAATGAATGAATGTTGGATAGATGAAAATATTGCTTTAAAGATTCATCTCCAGGATCAGCCAAACTTAGAGAGAAAGCCTATTAACCACAAAAGTTATTGTAGGAATCCTGGTATAAACTGATGAAAATCTGGAACATTGGTTCTTAATCCCTTAAGAAACTAATGAAAGCTACTGGTGTTTCTTTATACACTCACATAGGTATATACAAAAATAGGCACACTTTCTGTGGATTTGTAGAGTCTCTATCACGTTCCCATAAATCCACAGACCCTTGAATAAAAAAACCTAAGTCTATACTCCATGCAATGGGGAGAGAAAGTGAAAGAACAATTTAAGGGACATTTTAAGAAAAAAAATAACATTCTCATTACTAATTTGAGGGACAGTTAGAAGTATGCTGCCATTAAGATATTGCATTGAGAAATGCAACTGCTAAGAGGACAGTTTCGAATTTTGTGACCCACTCATATAGAATTAGAGAACTGCAATCCTGATGGAAATCTGGACTGGAGAGGCAGGTTTAGGTAGTCAGTAGAAAAATAATTATTGAGATCATGATGTTCTTTGGTTTTCAAATGAGTTGGTGTATAGAAGAACATATATTTAGGGGATTATAAAAGAAAAGAATGATTAAAAGAGAAAAGTAGAACTCTGAAAAGTAGGATAGAAGTAGAACAATATATCATCACAAAAATGAAAGACTAGCAATCTTAAACACTGTTATGGGTCAGTGATCATACAAGTGTCAAAACTTGGGCCCTTGTGGAGTGAATTGAATGAAGTAGGAATAGGCAGGACAACAACTGTCTTCAATGGTCAGTAAGTTTGAAGGAAATGTCCCAGAGGACTAGAAAGCAAAAATAAGTGAAATTTTTGGGAGACATGATGGTTCTAAGGAGTTTGTAGACAATCAAGAGAAAGAAAAAAACTGAAGATCTGGACTGAGATGCCTATTCAAGGCAGAGTAGAGTAAGTTGATTTAACAAATAAAAGCCAATAGGAGTCAGCCGTAGAGAAAGAAAAAACTAACCCAGAGAACAGAAATGTTGATAGGAGCCCGATTCTAATCTACTTTCTGCTTTTAGCCTGTTTTCTACTTTCAGTTGGCTCTAAGGGTATCAAATATTGTAGAAGAATCTGAAGTCTAGAAGCTCCAGGATGCTGAGTATAGAAAGCAGGGAATTTCCAATTGGGAGAAACAAGGATAGCCTTCAAAAAAAATAGGTTTCATGTAGTATAAGATGGAAAAGTATAGCTATATGATCCTACAATAGCCCTTTCTAGGACCATTGCTACTCATAAAAAAATGAGGCAATAGTCTTCTAGAAATGTTAGACTAGGTAATTAAATTCAATCTGCCAATTGAAAATAACTAATAATACAGGACAAAAGTGTTAAAAATATCTTCTTAAAAGCCAAAGATACCTGATTGAAGTGAAGAATGAAGGCCCAAAGACATGAACCATCAGTGTCTTTTATTCCTCTTTGGACAGCAGCAAATGATTAGAAAATAAGTTTATTTAGAAAATTAATTTTTATAAATACATTATATAAGATGATATCCAAATGGCCATTAAGTGTATTCCCTGAGATTTGAACTCATTTCAGATCATTAGTAAAATGGAAATTAAAATATGAGAGACTGTTACACTCTTGGAATAGCTAATATCAAAATTACTACAATAGAAAATGTTAGTAAAATTATGAAAATAGGGAATTCTCTTTCATTGGTATTTGTCACTTTGGAAAACATTTTGGCATTATTACCTAGCAATTCCTCTCTAGAAATATACCCAACAGAAATGTATGTACATACCAGCACACACATACATGAATGTTCATACATATTATTCATTATAGTCAATTACTGGAAACAACAAAAATATTAATCAATAATAGAATGGATGAAAAACAAAACTTTTGCATATTTATCCAATAAAATACTACACAGTAATGAAAAGGAGAACTACAGACACATGCGACAACATAGATGAAACTTTCATTTATAGTGTTAAATGAAAGAAGGCAGATACAAAAATTATATAATGTATAATTCCATGGACATAAATTTTGAAGTACAAGAAAATCTAGAGCTGTATTTTTATTTGGTAAAAGTGTAAAGAACAAATAAGAAAGTAATTATTACGAAAACCAGAAGAGTGGTTACCTGTGAGTTGGATAAAGTGACATGTGAGCATGCAGAGGCATCTGGGTAGTCGTAATGCTCCAAATCTGAACAGGAGAGTGGTTTCGTGGGTGCTTGCTTTGCTTCATGTTACATAATTGAGCTGTACATTTTTGCACAATATTTTGCATGACTGTTAAATTTATAATAATAAAAAATTTTCAAAAGCAAGCTAGAGGAAAAATATCATCACATGTAAGAAGAATAACAGAAAGTAATCTTGAGGAACCAGCACCGTTTCACCCCTTATATTTAGTAAAAACTTAATTTCCAGAACTAGCAAATAGATCTTGAGAGCAAGCAGAAACCTTAGAGATTATGAATATCTGTATATTACAGATGAGAAAATGAGGCCTAACAGGTTTGTATATAAGCTCAATGTCACATAACTAGGTGGAACCAAGAACCAGGTCTTCTGCTTATGAGTATATATATTTTTTACTACACTCTTATTTCTTGCTAAATTCCTCTTTGAACTAAGAATTTAAACTTGGGTATTATAAAAATTTTAACGATGTAATTTTAAAAATTTCCCCATTCTTGGAAATATGTTTATGCCTCGAATCCATTTCTTATGATAAATAGATTGACATCTTGAAATGGACTTTTAAAGGTACATTTTTTGAGGTAATTTTTCTCTGAAACTTTTTTCCATTAGTAGTTAAGGTACATCATGAAATATCTTCACCTAGTAAATCTCTTCAGAATTAATGGATGTGCAAACTGTCAAACGATGCACATGAGTTAAAGGTGGGCTTTTAAGTAAGTGGGTGAGTTAATATCTCTGCTCACATTAAAGGGCAAGATTGAAAACCTAACAATCGTGAATGTTGACTCTTTCTTGCATTTATTAGCATTGACTTATTATTATAAAATATAATGAGAAGGTGTGCACATGACATATAGTTACATATTTTTACTTTATAATTTTAAAAAAGGATTTTATATGGTAGGCCTTGACAAGGACATGCTTTAGAGATGTTTTTATCCTTGCTCACATGCAAAACCAACAGAAAAGAAGGGAGCTATTAATACATTCAATTCATTGAGCAAATATTGAGATAGTGTCCAGTAATGCAAGTTTAAAAGAGTTGTATTAACAGTGTTTAGAAGTTAATGATATGATATTTGCATTCTGGAAATAAAGGTTTGGTTGTATCACTGGTTTGTGATTTAATTCTTGTTCTCTACACAAATCTTAATTTCTCATTATTCCAAAGCCATCTTTATTACATGTGTATTCATCTGTTAAGTAGTAATCAATTAGTGATGAAAGCCAAAGCCCTGAGGGAAAAGAAATACACATATACAGTAGCAGTGTTAGTACTCTTGGTTTAAAGGACATTTTTGTGTGCTGAGTTTTGATTGCTCTGAATACTTGGAGATACTGCTGCCTTTCATCATGCCAGAAAATGTGGAATTTTTCATTTCATTGTTTTCCTTGGCTTTCACAACAACCCTTGAGATTCATTGTCAATCTGACTGTCATCTTCTGTATATTACAGAACTTAGAATTCAGTGTAATGCTTTCAGAGTAATATGTTTATTCAGTTTAGAATTTCACCTCACTTTAAAAGGAGATCTCATAATTACGTTGTTCAATAATTTGTCACAATGCTCAGAGGAATACTTTAGCAAATTAAAGGGAAGACAAAAACCTATTTCATTATTTAATGACACATTGTCTACTAACTAATTCATCCTTGTTATAAAATAAGGGAGATTTTTTTTTCTTCTGAGATTGGTGATCAAAACCAGAAGAACAGATATGAACATTTGCTCTTCCAAGGCACTGTGGGAAATAGGGAGAAGTAAAAGATACAATACTTGATTACAGTAGATGTTATATTTCAGTTAAATACTATAACGATATGATATTTAAATAATAATTAATGTTTATTACAACAAAGTTGTAAAATATTTTAGTATTGGTATTAAAGGTCTATACCTAAATTTCACATATACTCAAATATTACAAATAAATACAATTACAAATAAATAAAGAGGAAATAAACTAAGTGTCACATTTTCTCAGTGCATCTATTGAACTGTCAGTTACTAAAATTTTACTTATTTGACTCTTATAATGCAATATTGAAACTCTACCATTTTACAATTTTTCTTTCTTCTTAGGGCCTTTCTGATTTATAGCAAGCTTAGAAGATTGCTTTCATTTATAAAAATGAAAAAGTATTTAATATGTTTTTATGTGTGAAATGTTTCAAAAGGTAGTGGGTTTGAAAGAGCTCTTTATTTGCTTGACAATGTAATTTGAATTAGAATTTAAGAAAGAAGTATTAAATAATCTATTTTTAGGTGGTAAAAATAATTTATTTTTATTGGCTCTATATTCAAATCTGTGATTATATACTAAAATTCATGCTTTTATAAACTGGATGTACTTAAGGTATACCATTAGTTTTAAAATAACAATATTTTATCCTTGGATATTAATAAATGCAGATTGAACTTACATGCATATGTATTTACGAACAAAAACTACAGCTCACCATTCAAATTCTAGAAATTAAGAAACTTTGAGAAAGTAATTATGGAAAACATAATTTCTAGAGCTCATATTTATGAATACTTTAAAATTAGACATTCTAAGGCAAATATTATTATGTACATCTAAGGCCATAATGGGTTGCAATTGACATTTCCTTCTGGGTAAAACATTTGATTCTGTAATTTCCACCCAATATAAATGAAAAAGAGTTTTAATAATTGTGCATCAGAACATGAAAGTAGGTCTCAAGGAAACAGTAATCAGTTCTTTAGTTTGGCTTGAAATGAATTAGAATTTTTCCGTTGTTCTCATGTCAGTATATCAGAAATATTATTTTTCTCAAAATAAGCAAGTGTTTAAAGTAAATATCTGTGATTTTAAACAAAACAACATCAGAATAAAGCAAAAATGAGGAATGCATCTTATTTATTGAACATGCATCTGCAAATGAAAAAGAGCTCATATATGTTAAAAGGGACATTGCATCAGTTTCCCATCTCTGGGTCAACGGGACAGGAATGCTCAGCAAAGCAACTCCTCTGCAATCATTGAACAAGTAGCACTGATGGTCTGACATGCATGCAGCACTTGGTTTTGAGGTGGTAGAGGACTTAGAAATATAATACCCTGTCCTTTTCCATAAGGAGTGTCAATCTAGATTGGGTATAAGTCATGACAATGGATGATAAAGTGCTGCACGAGAACAAATAATAAAACTAGACAGCAATATGAAGAATGTCTGCAAACACTATGTGATAAGTGATGTAGGGGATATGTACTCTGGAAGCTCCAAGATGGAAAATATCATTCTTGGTTGATTACGCATTGTGATCAATTCTAAAACATCGGCCAAACATTTATTATAGAAAGTTATTTGCAACTACGTATGTCATTTATATCTTCGTAGACATAGAAAAGTTTGATTAAAAATAAAATATCTGGTTTGATGTAGTAAATAAAATGGCTCAGCCCCTGTGTTTTATTAAATTATTGAGTATTCATTAATTGTATGTATTTTTTTGGTTACTCTTCTAATTTATATAGATAAAATACACGGAAAATTTGTTTCTTATCCTTATCCATACCACCACCATTTTTAGATTACTTGATTATCTGGAATTCTGGAAATTCCATTTTATGCTCTTGATCTCACCATCTCTTTTATTTATTTTGGTGTTAGCTTTTCCAATATATTTAAAAGGGAGTAAAAAATGACCTCAGTGAGGGGGAGAAATCCACATGGTGCTAGATTTCTAAAGAGAAGATGTGATTTTCATTTATGGAGATATCTTTAATAGAAGGGTAGATTTAAAATTGTATATTGCTTCTTACTTTCTTTCACTTCTGAACTCTATAGTTTTTCTTCTTTGTGGAAAGTCCAATCCACTGAGATTTTTTTTATTGATTCCAAGTGATGTTAATATTCACCATCCATACCCTAGAGTTGAAATATCTATTTTTCTTATGCACTTATTCTTACTGTCCTACACAGTTTAATTTCTTAATCAAAGCTGCTAAAGATTCTTACTTATTTAATGCAAGAAATAATTTTGATAAAGATTTCTAAACTATTTAAAACTGTTAAAGATAAATTAAAGAAATGTGAATTATCAATATTTGCAGAACATGTAAACTTTATAATTTTTTCAGCTCTTTTAAAAGTCATGCCACTTTTCATTCAGTTTGGAAGTTAAGAGGATGGTAGCCCTGGCTCACAGAGATAAATTGATAAAGCCTTTATCAGAATTAGGAAATAACAGAAATAGCACTACTTATTATAAACAAGTAGATTCTACCTTTAAGGGAAAATTTAAGTTAAATTAAACAGCCCTTACAAGTTTAGACTGCAGGGATTTATGTCTTTCCTACAGAGGGTGTCAATTCTGGGCTGGCAGAAGAACATACATAGAACTTTTATTCAGATACAATTTAAACACAGTCGATCATGCTTATGTTAAATCCTACCTCCAAATTTTTACTAACTGGATGATCTAGTTCAGGTTAGTAGCCGGCCCTAGACTTTGTTTTTGCATGTGTAAATAAGGATAGATTGCCCAAATCTCAGACCTTTGTGATAAGGTAGCCTGACTTGACCATAGCAAAGCCATTTTTGAAATGAGACGGAGCAGCCATGACTACAGGATGACCAATACCCCCCTTCTTCTGACCTATGAGCCAAACAGTACAGGATGGAAAACAAAGTAGTTAATGAATGTTTAAGGCCCCAGCGAGATGTCGTTAAAGTTTTACAGCCACAGCCCCAATCTATGTAGAATCTATAACTAAAGGTTTCCTAACTGATGCTGTCTGCTTCTGTAAACTCGCTTGCGTAAAGATTATAAATCGTAACAGGTGGTCTGAGGCTGGTCCCAGACCTGGGTGGTGGAATTTATCGCAAAATTATGTGCCTTGCTGTATGCTTAGAGTCATGTAGACCCTTGAGTGCAACTCTATAAAAACTGTCTTGTCTCACTGGGCAGTACCATTCTCTGTACCTGTACTCTGACAGGGCAGGGGTGGTCACTGGCCAGCTAATAAAGACTCATAATTCAGCTCAATTTGGTCTTAAAGTGGTCATTTCTCGCACTCCATACTATAACACCTTATTGAAAGAATTAAATATTTGTCTATAAGTAACACCTTTTGTTGATTTACTCAACATATGATTGTCCAGTGCCTACTGGAAATACAATGGTGAAAAAAAGCACACATGGCCATAGTCCTTAAGAAAAGAACTGTTATTTTTTTATTTTTACTATTATTATTATATTATTATTATTTTTTTTGGTTGCTATCTACAATTCAGTCCTCGTCCTTAGCCACTTCCTGAGCCAGGTAAAGGTCACTAGGAACTTTTCACCATGTACGTTCCCACCAGGGAAGAGTTCCTAGCGACAGTTTGGCTCCTAGCAACAATTCGGTCCCCACCCTCAGCCACTTCCTTAGTCAGTCAAAGGTCACTAGGAACTTTATACCACGTATGTTCCCACCAGGGAACAGTTCCTAGCCACAGTTTGGCTCCTAGCAACAATTCGGTCCCCACCCTCAGCCACTTCCTTAGTCAGTCAAAGGTCACTAGGAACTTTATACCACGTATGCTCCCACCAGGGAACAGTTCCTAGCCACAGTTTGGTTCCTAGCTACAATTCAGTCCCTGCCTATAGCCACTTCCTGGTCAGAGGTCACTAGGAACTTTTTACCATGTACGTTCCCACCAGGGAACAGTTCCTAGCCACAGTTTGGCTCCTAGCAACAATTCGGTCCCCACCCTTAGCCACTTCCTTAGTCAGTCAAAGGTCACTAGGAACTTTATACCACGTATGTTCCCACCAGGGAACAGTTCCTAGCCACAGTTTGGTTCCTAGCTACAATTCAGTCCCTGCCTGTAGCCACTTCCTGGTCAGAGGTCACTAGGAACTTTTTACCATATACATTCCCACTAGGGAACAGTTCCTAGCCTGAGTTTGGTTCCTAGCTACAATTCAGTCCCTGCCTGTAGCCACTTCCTGGTCAGAGGTCACTAGGAACTTTTTTACCATGTATGTTCCCACCAGGGAACAGTTTCTACCTTCAGTTTGGTTCCTAAATACAATTCAGTCCCTGCCTGTAGCCACTTCCGGGTAAGAGGTCACTATGAACTTTTTACCATGTACGTTCCCTCCAGGGAACAGTGCCTACCCACAGTTTGGTTCCTAACTGCAATTCAGTACCCCCGCCCCCCTTAGCCACTTCCTTAGTCAGTTAAAGGTCACTAGGAACTTTATACCCTGTATGTTCCCACCAGGGAACAGTTCCTAGACAGTTTGGTTCCTAGCTACAATTCAGTCCCTGCCTGTAGCCACTTCCTGGTCAGAGGTCACTAGGAACTTTTTACCATATACATTCCCACTAGGAAACAGTTCCTAGCCTGAGTTTGGTTCCTGGCTACAATTCAGTCCCTGCCTGTAGCCACTTCCGGGTCAGAGGTCACTAGGAACTTTTTACCATATACGTTCCCACCAGGGAACAGTTCCTAGATACAGTTTGGTTCCTAACTACAATTCAGCCCCTGCCTGTAGCCACTTCCGGGTCAGAGGT
>RJWJ010012906.1:0-41047 GCA_004363605.1 Indri indri
AAAAAAAAAAAAAAAAAAAAAGTCAATGAAAGCAAAAGCTAGTTATTTGAGATCATTAAGACTGATAAATCACCAGCCAGACTAATCAAGAAATAAAAAAAAAGACATAAGTTACCAATATCACAAATGATAAATTATAGACATTAAAAGGATAATAAGGGAATGTCATGAAAAATGTTATGTCAATAAATTTAACAACTTAGATGAAATAGACAAATTCTTTGAAAGACAAACTACTAAAGCTCACTCGAGAAGAAACAGATAACCTGAATAACCCTGTATCTATTAAAGCAATTGAAACCGCAGTTAAAAATCTTCCCACAAAGAAAACTCCAACTGGCTTTACTGGTAAATTTTACCAAATATTTAAGGAAGAAATAATACTAATTCTAAAAAACTCATCCAGAAAATTGAAGAGAAGGTAACATTTCTCAAGCCATTCTATAAGACTACCCTGTATCAAGACCAGACTAAAATATTATGAGAAAACTATAGACCAAATCACCTATGAATGTAGATGCAAAAATTCTTAACATGTCTATAAATCAAATCCAACAATATGTAATATGTAAAAAGCACAACATATCATGACCAAGTGGTGTTTATATGAGAAAAGCAAGGTTGGTTTAACATTTGAGAATCAATGTTTGAAAAAAAAAAAAAAACCTTTTATATAAGTAAGGTTCTATTCTTTAATGTAGTACACACATTTTTGTTTTCTTATTTTTTAAATTGTACTTTCATGTTAACTCTTTTCTTCATTTCCAAAATGAGAATAACAGCTTCCTCAAAGAGAAGTTCTATTAATTAAATGAAAGCAGGTAAGAAAAATGCCCAATGAAGCTGAGAAGGAGCAAGGGAGTGGGATTACACCACTATAATAATTTTGGATTAACTTAATCTCTACATTTCAATGCTTCCTTTTGTAAAAGGGGGACAATAATTCTCATCAGGTTGAAGGTAGAATTAAGTGATATAAATGTTAAATATTTGGTGTGCTTGTGCATAGAAACAAAGTCAACATATGTTACTTCCCTTTTCCCTTCAATGTGTGTATATAGTATCTCCTATATATTAATAAAAGAAAAAGATATGGTAAGACTGGTCTTTTCATTTAGAAAAGGGTATTGCCCCAAATCCAACATGACAGATAACAGTGACTAGCCCAAAACAAAAAGGTGAATGATAAGAAGCATATATACCTTGTTTCACCAACAGTAATAAGATACAGAAACTACAGTTAATACTCCATAATTTAACATATTCAGATTCAACATGAACACTAACCTAAGACATGAATGAATACATATTAATAATATTAAGTAGTTTTTTAAAAGTCAAATTCTTTACCGTTATCTTAATTTCATTCAACTCCAAATATGAAGTTTTGCTCTTCAGAGTTCTCAGCAATGAAATGTGACATCTCCATTGGTAACAACCACCAAAACTCCACCCACATTTCAGTGTGAAACCTCAGAGTTCTTCAAAAGAATAATATTCCAAGAAAGGAAAAGAACAGACTGCATATGAGAAAGCATTCAATAACTGGCGTAAATAAATAAATGTATCTATCACATCCTGTAAGCTACATAAAGCCCTATAGTTGACAATCTACTCTGCAGTTGATATCTTTAAAAACAGGTTTAACAACAACAACAATAAAAAAAACACGGCAAAAATTTGAAATAAAAAAATTCTGGACAATATTTGAAAACTAGCTACTAGGATACACTAACTAGCATCAAGCATTCAAATACCTATTCTATCATAAGCCTTCTTTCTTTTATTCATTAAGCATCTAATTTCATAAAAGCTGCATACATCCTTATCTTCTGATATACCTTAGATACTCAGAATCTAAGTTAACTATTTTTTTAAACCAGAATATCCTGGGTTATTTAAGTTTCCTCCTTTTAACTATGTATCCTTTAATTAGTATAACAATGAAAGCAATTTAAAATTGTGTGCTATTCTATATTTTTCAAATTTCTTTCATATTAGCTTATTTAACACCAATAAAAACAACATGGTGAGAAAGGAGATAGTTCTCTCCAGCTTACAGAAAAGGAAAGTGGAAGGTTGAAGAGACAAAGCAATTTGCCCACGATCACACATAACTGGAAAGCAGTGGAGCTAGAATTAATGAGAACCTTAATCATAACCCAGCCCACTTTCTACTTTACCACAATGCTTCAGGCAATTTTTGACTGCAAGAAAGGAGATACAAATCAAATCACTAAAGTCTCTATGTAAATGGGAGCTAAGTCAATTACCTGGAGGTGAAAGAGGTTAAAAATTATTGGTTATAAGGAGGTACAGATTCAAATTTGGCAACTATCTCCAATCACTACTCCAACATTTTTTCTTTTTTCAGAAAGGAATGCTTAATAATTGTTATATTACCCTACAAGACAGAAAGCTCTAAACATGGCAATGAAACCAATAAAATATGACTAAGCATATTTTAAGTCATTATAAAATTTATCAGATAAGAATGAATAAAAAACCTCAGAGCACTGGAATCAACCAAGCAGATACTGCAGTAGACATTATGACTGTCTTTTCCAATATCCATGCCATACTCTGAGTGGCAGCAACTTGGACAACTAACTTTAGCTCAAGGGTGGGTCTATCTTCACTGCCAGAAATAGATTCAGAAATGAGGAGGAATCATGACAATGAGAGAAGAGGTTTGCTGATAGCCTCTGGTTAAGTCTGTTCTTTCTGTTAGGAGGAAGCCAGACTTTTTCTTACTTATAAAACATATGGTTCCCTCCTGGTAAACACTGTACAACTACAAAGAGAATCCTGCCTTGATACAAAGCCAGCACTATGGATAGCAGCATGGAACAATGGAAAGAATCTGAATCCTTGGTGTCTTCATTAAGGTATTAGCTAATCCTGAAGCCTGCCCTTCCCTCTGAACTTGCAGTTATGTTAAGCTAAATTTCTTATTATGTAAAGCTGCTTGAATTGGGCTTTCTGAGACCAATAGAAAGCTGAAACAGGCCTAGAACAGATACTGTACTAGGGTTATATAAGATGTCACTGCTAGGGGGAACTGAATGAAGGGTAGATGAGACCTCTCTATACTAATTTTCCAACTCCTATTAATCTATAATAACATACTGCAAAATTAAAAGAAATTTTTAAGTAATACACTTGACCAAAAGCAAAAAAAAAACAAGCAGTATAAAAATGATAAAAATGTACACAACCAAACTCAACCGAAGTCTTACTGAGATCTCAGATTTCCAATCTCCTAGCCCCTTTTTTCAGTCCCTCTTTAGAAGCTACTATTCCCTTTCTTGTGTATCCTTCCAGAAAAGTCTATGCATATTGAAGCAAAATGTGTTTATTAATGTGTGCACATGTATGTGTATTTACTCCCACACATACACACTTACTTTTTTATGGTAATGTCAGCATACCATAAATACTGTTCTGCAAATTTTTTTTTTTACCCAATAAAGTCTTAGAGATGAGCTCATGCATAAGTGCTCCTTTTTTAATTTCCTTTTATGGCTATGTGACATCTCATTGTGTGGCTATACCATCATTTATTTAACCAGACTCCTATTAAGAGTCATTTAGGCCTTCTGGCAATATAATTAATACTATAATGAGCAACGATAAATTCTTTAAAATTGAATCAAAAAGTCTGAACATTTATCATTTTAATAAGTAGTCAACTTGTCCTCCAAAGAAACTACACAAATTTACAATCTTACCTCACTACATAAGAGTTAGTGATTCTATATATCCTTGCCATTATTGTATATTATTGAACTTTTTAATCCCTGTCAATCTGGCAAGTGAAAAATGCTCTCATTGTTTAATTTGCATTTTTATAACAATAAAAATTAACTTTCATAGAGCACTTACTGTGTGCCAGGTATTGTTCTGAGAACTATACATACATTAACTCATCGAATTCTCATAACAATCCCTTCAGGTAGGCATTATTGCTATTTTATCCCCATTTTACTGACAAGAAAGGTTAAGTAACTTAATCACATTGTAAGTAAGAGAACATGCAAAGCCAGCAGTTTGGCTCTAGAGGTCTAAATTTTATAAAACATATGAAGTTTTTTGTCAGTTTTCCAGAAATCTTTTATGTTTAAAGCCATTTGTATTTCTTTTGGTATGAGCTGCCTGTTTTTGTCTTCTCCCCATTTTTCTGCTGGGGTTTTGGTCTTACTCCTATTGATTTACAAGATCGCTTTGTAAGAAAATTATCCCTTTATAATAAATACGTTACATCCAAAAAAGTTAAAACATATACCTATCATGTGATCCAGCTATTCCACTCCTAAGTATTTAACCAAGAGAAATGAAAACATATGTCCATACAAAGACTTACACACTAATGTTCATAGCAGCTTTATTGGTAAACAAAACTGTAAATAACCCAGTGTTCATCCACGAATGAATGATACACAAATTTTAGTATATCCACATAATGGAATATTACTACTAAAAGGAATGAATTATTGATACATGCAACAAAGGAGAAACTCAAAAAGGAAAAGAAAACAGCACATACTGTATAACTTTTTTGAAATAGGGTCTTGCCCTGTTGCTTGGGCTAGAGTGCAATGGCATCATCATAGTTCACTGCAACCTCAAACTCCTGGGCTCAGGCAATCCTCCTCCTGCCTCAGCCTCCTGAACAGGGACTACAGTAGTTGGGACTACAGGCACACGCCACCACACAGGGCTAATTTTTTTATTTTTTTGTAGAGATGGGGTCTCACTATTGCCCAGGCTGGTCTCAAACTCCTGGCCTCAAGCGATCCTCCCACGTTGGCCTCCGAAAGTGCTGGGATTACAGGTGTGAGCCACCACACCCACTCTTGTATAATTCTTTTTATATAAAACTCTAGAAAATGCAAAACAATCTATAGTTACAGAAAGTAGATCAATGATTACTTTGAGATAATGGGGTGTAGGTGTGCAGAGGGGCACGAAGGAAAGATTACAAAGATGCACGAAGAAACTTCTGGAGATGGCTATGTTCACTATCTTGAATGTGGTAATGGTTTCACAGGTATATACCTATGCCAAAACTTATTAAATTGTACACTTTAAATATCCACAGTTTACTATATGCCAATGATACCTGTGAAACTGTTAAAAAGGTGGACTCATAACATAATGTACTATTGTTTTACAAATTATCAATAAATGGTGGTACCTCCTGTTTTATCTCATTTATATTTATCATAAAGAACACAAGCAAATGTGAAGATTGTTACTAATTCAGCTTTGAAACAAACATTTTCCACTTCTCCTTTTTCAAAGTTATGGTTCAATTTGACAGAGTATATCCTGATTCTAAGCTGAGCCTCTAGAACCATCCAAAACAACCTTCCAGTTATGGTAGACACTGAACATGCAAAACAAAATAGAGAAATAAATTCAATGCAGAGACTGAGAGGCTACAATGCACATCCATTATTCAATTTTCAAATTCCTGAGTACATCAAAATGGCATCAGTCATTCATTCATTTATTCCACTACGGTATCTCTGGAATCTGCTATGTAGTAGACACTGTTAAGTGTTGGGAATAAAATAGTAAGCAATAGGATCCCATGAAAATAAAAACAATTTGAGCCTACCTTCAATGTATCGATAATTGATTGACTTTATACTAAGTTAAGGTTATAAATGTGTACTTAAAGTTACACAAAAATATTATTTTTTATTTGTATTCTATGTTGCAGTGCCATATAAGAATTTGAAAAAAAAATGGTTCCACTGAAAACTACTAGACCACACAAGTATTTAACTCCTTTTAGGTTCTAATGTGGTAATACAAATATAAACACATCCCATGCCAAATAAAAAGTGGCTTTGAATTATCTGGTCTTCATTAGTACAATTGTTTGAGAGAAGTAGCATTAGTACGTAAGGGACATTTAGCTTCTAAAATAATCAAGTGAGCACAGTATTACATGACTTAGTACAATGTAAGCTTTCCCAGCCAGTGTATTCACCTCCCTGGTTGTCTTCTGATGTTTTTCTATTCAAGGGTTCCAAAGTATGCTCAGTAAATTCACACATTTCCTTAATGTCTTCAAAAATTTTACTTTTTAAAATTTAAGTTACATAACTGGAAAATAGCAATTTACATTACAGAGAGGCCCCCAGATGAAGAAGCAGTGAAAAGGCATCATAACAGGATGTCATTAGCTTCGCTGAAGAAGGCAAATAGATTTCTGATATGCGCCCATCCTTCCCCTGAGTGAAAGTCAATCAAAACAAAATATGACAATGCTGGCTTGATTTTAAAACATGCTAAGTCTGGAACACTCACTGGTTTTGCATGGGGAATGGAGAATATAGAAAATGAAGCTGATAACTATAAACTAATTTCATCTATGGCTCAATTATATGTCACAGACATACTTCTCAAATAAATATTTTTTAATTTTTTTAATTAAACGTTTTTGTGTTCATACTAGTATGACAAAGTAAAACGTATACCACCAGCACAGTAAATACATTTATTGGAATGTATCTCCTGATTTTTCTTTACTTCGTATAAGAAATTTCATTTTGAAATAAGCATTTTAAAATTATCTGCCACTTTTTAGGGCTAATGATAAGGAAACTGGCATATGCTTAGAAAAACAACTAAAGAGAAATTCCAAAATTTGGGAGATGGTGGTATTAAGAATGTCAGGGTGAGGGAAGATTTTTTCTCATTTGTTAATTTTAAGTGGATACATTACTATTATCTGTAGACTTTATAACACATTAGATGAAGACAAATAATAAAGATCAAACTGAAGATAAAAGTAGAAATTAAACATACGAAAATTCTGCATAGGCTTTTTCTTATGCTGTTAAGTGTTTTAATACTAGTTGAAATTCAACCACCAACTCTCTAAATTTTAACTTCATTAAATAGTTTTCAAGCTCCATGAAGGAACCCTCAGGGGGCTTATGATCTTGTTGATTAAAAAAAAAACACATACATATTATAAAGCAATTAGTAAGCAATTCACAACAGTATATGATATAGTAGTAATAAAATACCAAAGTGTTAGAAAAGAAAGAAAAGTACCAGTGTTGGATAGAGGAACCTAAGATGACTTTTAATAATGCATCTGGGGGAAAGTCCTGAAGATTAGGCCTTAGATGGGCTTAAAGAAAGAAGTACTCTTAGTATTTAAAAATATGAAGGTCACGAAGTCCAAAACAAGCTCCTGGTTTGTTCAAGGTACAGACAATGAATAAAATAGGTTATTGTTTCATTTTGAATTTAAACAACTAAATTATGTAGAAGCTATTAATCTTTGGTTTCAGTTTTTGGCACTAACATTATTTTTTGATATGCAGAAGAGAAAAATCATAAGTATTTGAATTTAATGCTACTTATGCTATCATATTTAAAAGCAGCTTCACATCATCTGTGAAATTTCTAAAACAAGACTAAAATTTTGTTTCCTTTGGAATTGTAAATAAATTTTTAAAAAATCATCTGGTTAAATGATTTCATAGTCTAATTTAAGAGCTTGATAGTCAAGAAAGTATAGTTTTCCTTACTAACATACGATACTATATGAAGCCATAAGGTGTTAAGAATAAGTGAGAAATGCCCAAGAAAATGTTTTGCCAACTGGAATTACAACCAACGAAGAAGAGGAAAAAAAAAAGGTTGGAGTTGGAAAAGTCCTTAGAAGATAGCTTGATTAAACTTTACTCAATACATGCTTTAATGTCTCAATGAGACAATGTTCACTCCATTTTTACTTCAATTGTTAGAAAGGTCTTCTTCATTATGAACCAGTATTTCCCTAATTCATTGTTTCTAGTTTCATCCTCTGGGAATGCAAAAGATATGCTTAATCCTTCTTCTACATGCCATCCCTTCAAGTGTTTCACAGAATAACATATTTGAGTCAGGAAGTACATTAAAGATCTTCCAATTGCCCAATGTGAAAAGCCTGACCATATACCCCACTAAAGTCTTCTTTCTTTCAAGCCGAACAACCTCAAATGTTTCAATTACTTTGCAAGTATGTTTCAAGACACTGCTTCAGGCCGGGCGGTGGCTCACGCCTGTAATCTAGCACTCTGGGAGGCCGAGGCGGGTGGATCGTTTGAGCTCAGGAGTTCGAGACGAGCCTGAGCAAGAGGGAGACCCTGTCTCTACTAAAACAACAGAAAGAAATTAGTTGGATAACTAAAACTATATAGAAAAAATTAGCTGGGCATGGTGACACATGCCTGTAGTCCCAGCTACCCGAGAGGCTGAGGCAGGAGGATCGCTTGAGCCCAAGAGTTTGAGGTTGCTGTGAGCTAGGCTGACGCCACAGCACTCTAGCCGGCGTGACAGAGTGAGACTCTGTCTCAAAAAAAAAAAAAAAAAAAAAGACACTGCTTCATTCTGATTACTGCCCTCTGAATACATTGTTTATCAATGTCCTCCTTAAAATGTAGCAAACAGAACTGAAAACACCAAGCAAGATGCAGAGCAGAAAAGGATAATCAACAGTTTTGGACAACCTGCTTCAAAATAATGTAGCTTAAGTGGGTGTAAACTGTTGAGACAGTTATAATAAACCACTGACTCACCAACTTCAGACAAGTAAGGAGACACACCCAGGCACACACCTCTGCATAAAACAAACAAATGCCTACTACTATTAGGCATCCAAGATTCCCACCTTGTATCTGTGCAGACTTTTACAAAATATTCAATTACAGGCCTTTGTCCCTATCAGATATCTACACATCAAATATAAACTTTTAATAATACAGACTGTCATCCTAATTATTAAAAAGAAGGGGTAGGGGTCCTGATTCTGTACATGTAAAAGCACTCCCTTAGAATCTGGAGAGTAACTGATAAAAATCTTAAATAGGACATGGAGGAAGATAGCATCTTCAGGCATACCACTAAGAACGTACTGCAGTTTAATTTTAACATCAGCCCATTAATCAGTAAGCTCTGGATATGGCCTTTTAATCAATTACAAATCCACCTACCTATGTAATTATTCAGACCATATTTCTCTATCTTATATACAGACATCATAAGAGGCTGTCAAATGCTATATGCATAAGCTTGAGGGTCCCTTTCCTCATCTGTAAAACAAGAACTAAATGAGACAACCTACGTAAAAGCATTTAACGCAGTGTACAGCACATAATTAAAAATCCAATAAATATTAGCTATAGTTCTATATATACTATGGCCAGAGTTATCTCCTGATGTACCTACTGGTTTACTTTCCCTCTAAGAAGTGATGCTATGTATCATGACTTGTTCTTTGTGAACCCATGCTGGCTCCCAGTGATCAACGTCTTCTTTTGTAAGTACCAACAATACATGTGTTCAGTAATCTGTTTGAGAATTTGTTCAAGGAATGACACCAACTTCACCAGTCTGTTATTATTATTATCTGCAACCATTGCTTGTTTTCCAATACCGTATATACTTCAGCAGCTAAAATACTCTTACACATAGTAGGTATTCAAAAAAAGATTCACTGAATTCTTTTTTTAAAAAATCAGGATGGGCAGGCGTGGTGGCACACACCTGTAGCACCAGCTACTCCAGAGGCTGAGGCAGGAGGATTGCTTGAGCCCAGGAGTTGGAGGTTGTAGTGAGCTAGACTGTGCCACTGCACTCTAGCCAGGGCAATAGAGTGAGACTCTGTCTCAAAAAAAGAAAAGAAAAGAAAAGAAAGAAAGCAAGGGAGGGAGGGAGGGAAGGAAGGAAGGAAGGAACGAACGAACGAACGAACGAAGAAAAAAACCAAGATGAATTTCTTAGTTTTGATAAATGTAACAGGATTATACAAAATGTTAACATTAGGGGAAGCTGAGTGAAGGGTAGACAGTATATGAAAATTCTCTGTACTATCTTTGCAATTCTCCTATAAAGATATAACTATTTCAAAATTAAACATTTTTTAAAAAGTCAAGATGCTCTCTTCCTACCTCTGGCAAATTCTTAAAATTCACCAAATATTACTAACCACTAATAGGTACAAATTCTTTCAGCAGCCCCAATAGCCTTATAATTTATCTGTAATAGGATATACAAATTCCAATAAATAGAAACTCTTATAATACCCTTACTTCTCCTGGGCCACACAATTATTTAATAAACAATAGTCATCCTAAAATTTTACTTTTGAAAATAAGGGCCTTAAAAAAAAAAATCTATCCCAAAAGCAAATATCTTTTCCCTAAACCATTAAAACTCCTCAGAATCCAATTAAAACATCAGTGTTATTGCTCGAATCACTTATTTATCAGTGACATTCAAATCAAGTTCAAAAAGATCTTTCCGAGATCAGATGAGATCGGGCACGTTCAGGGTGGTATGGCCATAGACTCAAAAAGATCTTTGATATGAGACAAATGACTACTATATTATTAGCATGAAAATCTTTTTAAAATTATGTTTATATTAAGGTTGATAGGTT
Organism: Indri indri; assembly: GCA_004363605.1. Lineage (NCBI taxonomy): Eukaryota > Metazoa > Chordata > Mammalia > Primates > Indriidae > Indri > Indri indri. The sequence continues at coordinate 10,451 of RJWJ010012906.1, forward strand.
TTTAAATTAGGCGAATAAAAGTTCAGGAAAATAAAGAATTTTATTTACAATTATTCAAGCTCAAACTTTCACTGTTAAGCAACGAAGTTATAAAAATTCTGCTAAAACTGTAATGTCAAGGAAATAAATCCTAAAATGCCTAATAATAAAGCATCTTTCCCCCTAAATGTCTTCCTAAATACCTCCAAATAGCTTTTGTAGTTAAAGAGTTTCTTTCAGGTATCAACTGTCTAATTTTCAAAAACCTGGCTTTCCGTTTTGGAATAGTACTATAGAATCAGTACTATAATACAAACAGAAGTTCTATATTGTCAAAGAACCAATCCAACAATAAAAAGAGCTAAGGCCACTTGTCTTATAGAAAATTACTGCCAAATGCTGCCAGACCCTGTTTTTCTTCCTTCTGGGCCAGTAGCCAGATACTAATCATTTTTAGACCCTTTCTAATTTTTAGTACACAATACCACATCTAAGCCAGGCAATATTTTAACAAATGGTCTCCATAATTCATCTAATGTCTTGGCAAATATACACACATACCACACACACATATATTATACATACATACATTTATATACACATGTACAAACACACACATTTATATATGTACGTGATCTATAATATCTTTAGAACAACACTTAAGAAACTGATAACCAAGCATGGTGGTGCACACCTGTAGTCCCAGCTACTTGGGCCGCCGAAGCAGGAGGATTGGCTGAGCTCAGGAGTTGGAGGCTGCAGCGAGCTATGATAGTGCCACTGCATTGCAGCCTGGGCAACAGAGAGAGACCCCGCATCCTTGCTTGGGGGTGTGGGGGGGAGGGGGAGAAAAAAATGCAAAAGAAAAGAAACTGATAACAGTGGTTGCCTCTAGAGCAACTATTTGGGTCTTTAAATTTTGTATGTTTTTGCATGTAATAACTATTTAAAATTTAATTTATCTAATAAAAGGAAAAACTGCAATACTATAACATTAATTCTAGTTAAACCATCTTTTACCTTACAAGGTAGTACCTGAGGGATTCTTTAAAAAATCTTTAAATATAAATATTTTAACATCAAATTGTTTTAAAACAATTTATAATGTTCAAATTCACTTATAATCAAAGAAATAGAAATTAAAGATCTTTTGCTTATCAAATTAGAAAAGATTTTTAAAACTAATATTCAATATTAACACATAAATTGGCATCTTTTTTTTTTTTTTTTTTTTTTGAGACAGAGTCTCACTCTCTTGCCTGGGGCGAGTGCCGTGGCATCAGCCTAGCTCACAGCAACCTCAAACTCCTGGGCTCGAGCAATCCTACTGTCTCAGCCTCCCGAGTAGCTGGGACTACAGGCATGTGCCACCGTGCCCGGCTAATTTTTTCTATATATATTTTTAGCTGTCCAATTAATTTCTTTCTATTTTTGGTAGAGACGGGGTCTCGCTCTTGCTCAGGCTGGTCTCGAACTCCTGAGCTCAGGACGATCCGCCCGCCTCAGCCTCCCAGAGTGCTAGGATTACAGGCGTGAGCCACCGCACCCGGCCATAAATTGGCATCTTTCTAAAAAGCACTATAGTAATATCTAATTCTTTTAAGGTCTTATCTTTTTACTGAACACTTTTATTCTTTTCCTAAAAAAAAAAAAATCAAGTATGGAGAAAGATTATGCACAAGGATTTTCATCAATGTTATTAGCAGAGTAAAAACCTATTATTGACTATTTTAATAAGTTTGAGACAATCTCACAGTAAAAGATTAGTTAATAATTCATCTTCAATCATTTAATGATCATCTAGCAGGTGCCAAGAATGATGCAGGGTTAAGAATTATATATATGTGTGTATACATATATGGAGATATATGTTATTATACATTTAAGTGATGTTGACCCTTAATTATTTAGCCAAGAAATGGATTTTTATGCCCACCAAAACACATGTACAAAATTGATCATAGCAGCTTTGTTTGGAAGAACTAAAAACCGGAAGCAGCCCAAATATCAACAGTAGAACAGATAAATACATTAATACTTATACAATGAAACAGTACACAGCAATGAAAAGGAATAAACTACTACTAACTCAAAAAACATGGCTGAATCTCACAGATGTAATAATGTTAAACAGAGGAGACCAGACATAAAAGAATGATTTGATTGCATTTATATGACGTTCATGAAAAAGCACAACGAGTTTTACAGTGATGGTGGTCAGAAAAATGGTTACCTTTGGTAAGCCACTGACTAGCAGAGACCATGAAGGAGGCTTCCAAGGTCCTGGAAATGTTCTATATCTTGATCTGGTTGGCAGTTACATGTTTACATATGTAAAAATCCATTGAGCTGTACACTTATAATTTGTGTACTTTACTGTTTTTTTTTTTTAACATATTTTAAGTCCTATCAAATTAAAAAAAAAAAAAAAGAAAGAAACACAGAAGGGAAAGTTCTTCATCTATGCTTGCCAGAAAGAAAAGAAGAAATAAGGTGAGATCAAATGTTCTTTAAGTTCCTGCTTTAAAGTGCCCTTGTTTTATTCACTTAGTCAACAAAAATTTGAGCACTTACTTTGTAGAAGGTACTAAAATGGGTAAAAATCCCTGTCCTTGTGGGTCTTATATTTTTTAGTAGGGGTAGAAAGACAATAAAAATATAGAATATGTTGGAAAGCACAAACAAAAAAGAAACAAAGTAGGCAAGAGGAATCAAAAAAGAGTATGTCTGGAAGGGATATTGTACTTTTAAACAAAGTTACCAGTAAAGGCCTCATGGAAAGGGTGATTTTAATTAAGTCCTGAAGGAAGTAAGGGAAGGAAACATTGGATATTTGAAAGGACATGTTCCAGGCCTTATGAAAGTGAGGAGTGCGGCTGAAGGGAAGTGAGCAAGAGTGAGATTAGCTAAAACTGAGATTTAAAAAAACAAACAAACAAAAAAGCTAGAGGTTCTTTTCCCAAGTCTTTTCCTCCTTCCATACCACTCCAACTCTTCATTTAAAGACTTACTTAAGTCAAATCTTTTCTACATAGAAACTTCTGTAACCACTACCCCAGCCTGCACTTACCTTCTTCTAAACTGCTAGAGCTGTATTATTCATGGCATCTTTATATACTACATTGCAATTAAATATATACTGCCACCTGCTAACAAACAGACCAAACCTCTTCAGGGCAGTGACTAGATTTCATCCATTTTTGTATTCCTATTAGTTGGCCCATAGTTGTCACTTAAACAATTTCTGGTGAGGCCGACGTTAATAACAACTCAGCAGGGATAAAATCAGTAAACGGTGAACAGACTTTTATAAAGAAAAAAGAGGAAGGAAAGAAACCAAGATTTCGGGAATCACATGAATAAAGGCACTGAGGTGTCTCCATGTGTCATAATCCAAACAAAGTCAGGATTTTCTCTGAGCCATGTCCTTAAGGCTTTCAGATCTTCAACATCACTTTTCTCTAGGATTTTTTTCCCCTGGCTGGGGTGGCGGGGTGGGGGGGAACCAAGCATCTGGTAGTCCTTTCAAATAATGGTTTCACAACGCCAATGTTCACAACCAGCTTAAAGAAAATCTTACAGACCAAGCAGCTAGGTGATCTTGAGCAGCCATTTAACTCTTGAATGTGTTTCCCTCATACGCTAAAATGAAGGGGTTGGATTAAATGGCTCTAAATCCAATCAATCTCAAATTCTCAACTTTAGCTTTTTTGGAATAACTGAATGAATAAACCTTACAACCTAGTTATTCAATTTATAAAATGAATAAAGTATCTGTTAATAATTTTACACAACAAATAAGCAGTCATATTCAGAAAGCTGTGTGATATTCTGAAAAAGCACAATACCTGGAGTCAATCAGACTTAGAGTACTCGTATTCTGCTCCTTAGTAGGTAATGACCGTGAGCAAGTTATAAATCTTCAGGATTTGTTTTGAAAATTAAAGGCACTGCATGTAAAGCAATTATTAAGCCAATATAAAAACCTGCACACTTCAGCAACTATCATTTTCTACATAAAAAGCAGCCAAGGTAAAATATCCACCAAATCACTTATGTCCAAGATTTGAAATACCCAAACCAGTTAATATTTCTCCTAGCAATTTTAGAGGTAGAGATTAATGGCTGCCTCAAAATTCTGTAAGTCTTTTCTGCAAATTTAACAAAATAACCTTTATTTCCTATAGTGCTAGGAGTCACTTCCTTAATACGAATCTAAGAACTACAGTTCTAATATCAGTTTGTGTAATAGGGGCAAGAGAATAAGACATTTTAGAGACCCTCAAAATTTAGGAAAATAGGACAAGACTGAGATTTGAGTTTAACTCATTTCAGACATTATGAACACTTAATCTTGGTACTGAGAGTTCAAACATGTTATGAGAGCCAACCATGTATAAACAACCAAAAGGATTCAAAAGATAACAGGACAAATATAAACCTGCCATTGAGTCCAGGAGGAAAGAGAGACATAATTACAGCACACTAATGAATACAAGGGAATGAATGGACAAGATACAGTGAGTGAACAACCCAGTGGGGTGGGAAGAAAGAGGAGCAGAAGACACAGAACACTTAAAAAGCAGAAAGTGCTTAAGTTTTACCTTGAAAAATCAGTAGGCTTTGCCACCAAAACGAGAACGAAAGGTATTCTAATCCGTGGAGAGAACATATGTGAAGGCTCTAAGTTAGGAAACGGCATGGCTCACTCAGTAAACTGCTCTGCTCCTATTAGTACAATTGGAGCTTGAGATTTATGGTGAGGAAATGCAGAAGATGAACCAAATGATGAAAGGCCTCGTAATGATAAAGACTTGGGACCAATAAAGCATAGGTTTTAAGAAAGAAGCAAGGAACAGATTTGCATTATAGAAAAATTACCTTGGAGGTAGTGTAAGGATGGATTAAAAGGGGTCAAGTCTGCAGGCAAACACTAGTGACCTCACTCTACATCCAGAGTTAAATAAGGACATAACATTATCATATACTATTCTACTATAGAACCAGGGATCAGATATAAAAATAATAATGCTTTAAGAGATAAAGCTAAATTATCCAAAGGAAATCATTTACCTTCATGAATGTATATTCTGGAATTAAATAATTCCCACATATCTTAAAAAAGAAGAGTCTTCTAAAATTAGATATGATATATAAAAATTATACGGAACTAGTTGTATCCTGAGAACTAGCTACTCTTACGGTATCTCTCCCTTTTTGTACATACAATACTGCAGATCTGCAACATAAGAACCAATGCAGTATAATCCTTGGAACTGAAGTTTACATTGATTATTAGCAGGGCTACTCTTGATATGCACATAAAGAGACAGATACATTAATAGAGATATATGAAAACTGAGGCCCTGAGAGATGAAAAAATTATCTAAGGTCACACCATTGGCAGCACAGTGAAGATTAGAATTCATGTCTTATGATTTCTTTTCTAGAAATTGTTTTAGTATATCACATTTATGATTCTAGAATTTCGGATGATAATTCAAAAGACACTTTGGTACTGTTATTTTCAGCAGTGCATTAATGAAACCATAAAACTATTTTTATGGTTCATATGCCTCACAAGAAAAACATATCTATTCTATGTGTATATGTTTGACAAAAAGAAATCTCTTCCTGAAGTTTGTGCCACAAGAGGAACACCTACTCCCCTGCCACAAAAGCACACCATATTCTTCTTTAGGAAATCTAAAAACTTCCTTTCTCAAACTCAAGAAACAATTAAAATTTGAAAAAAGAAAGACCTAAGATTAGTTTATCTTTATATAATAAAATATCCAACCTTAACATGTTTTGACATTTTATTTAAGTCTGTATCTTTTCTTATTTTGCTGTGCTACCCACTCTACCTTGCCCCCCTATAATTTTTAGATATTTTAAGTATATTTTTCCTTCATTAGTACACACAGGTGGAAGTGGCGACATTGACAAAAGCCTTATAAATACCGTGCATTTCACCAATTTGCACAGTAACCAAAATGTTTTAATTTTTGGACTTCTCTAATTTGCATTTAAGTAACGCCTGCTCATTGAAATAGATTAAAGTAATATAAAAGTATAAAAATAAACAGCTCTCTTCCATTCTCTGCAGTTCCCTCCTGAAAAATCCTCCAAACATGGTTAAGTTTGATGTGTACCCTTATAGACATTTTAATGCTTACATAACACAAGCATCTGCAAAGAGTCTATATATATTTAATGCCTAAACTCTACTGATCACAACTTAATCTTTCTTTAATAATTAAGAAGGGAGATCACTATCTTGCTTGGTTTCTGGTTATCACAACCCACATCAAATATATTTCATGCAGGGTTTATAAAATAAAAGAGAGAGCTGAACCCCAAGTATCCCATGTATTTCTTCCTTAGCAACATCACAACTTCTTAATGTATTTATTTGTTGCCTTCTTCTCCCTCTTGATTTAGAGAATCACATGACAGCTGGAATCACTGTACCACTAGAGCTGTGACACCTAGCAGATAATCAAACATTTGTTGACTAATCAGTCTATGCTTAGAAATCATAAAAGCTTTTTTAAAAAGTTTCTGAAACCTGCTTTATTTATCATTTGTCTTTCTCTCAAAAATAGGGGGAAAAAAGATCTGCTTAGGGTTTTTTGGGCTGTCATTCCAACCAAATATCTGCTCAGCAACAAATTTGTCTGTCAACTCCAGTTTACAGATTTACAGAAACACTATGAGTACAGGGCCCACTGCCTGTAGATTTCATTCACAGGCCCCTGTGATAGAGTGAGTAGCTATCTAACCAAAAGAACTGTCAGGCAAAAAGCACAGACTTTCTGACCTAAGCATCTATTTTTAAACGACATACACATACATACAGGTCATTGTATTTAAATTCCACCTAAGTCTGGGCTAGTTACCAAGAACTCTGCAAAAGATCCAAAGCTAAGAACACCTGTACAGTACAATGAAACTGTTAAGCGGCAATTTCTAAAAGAGCTCTGTTAGCCATCCTTACAGGTTGCAAATGCTTTTGCAGAGCTCTAGCTTTGGGACTTCAAATTCCAGTGTTTTTTGGTGGCTGAACTTGAAATCATCTCTCTCCAAGAATGCTTTTCAAAGGACAGAGAGAACGCAGAACACACTTCACAGCACGACTTGACTCTGCCTAATACTCAGGCAAGACTTCAGAACAGATCAAATAACGCAGGATCAGCAAAGCAGACCACCTAGGAAAGGAAGCCAAAACCACAGCCATCCCCACCCTCAACAGCTTCCAGTTGCTCAGGAGCTGCATCCACGCTCAATCTGCGGGGCCCCGCCTCCTCAAGAATTTACAGACACATGCCCGCCTAAGGTGCTGCCACCTCGCTAGCTCCCAGAGCTCCAGCGAGACCAGCGCGCCCCCACAGGGATCCGGGGCAGAGAAAAGAAAACTGCAGAACAAACCCACTATTTCTCCAACTAGGCAACAACACCGATCAATCCTCCAACTAAGCATTGAATAAATCTCATTTAGAGAGAAAGAGACCTGACCAAAAATGTTCCAGGATGCTGACCAGTCACAGACTGTCTAATGGGCCGGCTCCTGATGATACTAAAGTTTCCTCCCGCCCCAAAAAGACCCAGTGTCCGCTGAGCCGCGCCCACCCGGAGAGATCACCCGGGACCCGCTAACTCGCCCCGTCGCCCCCAAAAGATTGGAGACCATGCCGAGTGACCGCCCCCCTCTGAGCAAAGCAGAAAGCCCAGTGCAGACGCTGGTCGCCTTACACCCTTCCGCCCCCAACAACCCAGGAAGGCGGCCCCAGCCCCTGCAGAACAGATACAACGCCCTCTCACTCGGAGACACCGATAAACAGACCCCTCTCCCCAGAACCCTGATACCCTGCGGCTTCATCCTAGCAATGCGAAACAGACGCCCACGCCTGCTCAAAGGACCCCGCAAGCCCTAACGACCCGCCCCCGGAGACCCAGGACCTTGCTAAGCTGCATCTTCTGTCCCCAAAGAGTCCGAGACCCCGCTAAACAGACCCCTTATCCCGGCACCCCAGTACACCACTTCAAAGAACCTCAAGACTCTGATAAACCTCCCTCGACTCCAAAGACCTGGGATCTTCTATGCCGCCACCCACCGCCATCCCAAGCCGGAAGAGCCCCAAGACCCCCAGTAAATTGCCCCCTCACCTTGGGAGCTCTGGAACCCGCCACACCGCCCCTCGGCGCCCGCACCCAGATCCCACAGCACCGCCTCCTCACCCCTCGCACTCCCGAACCCCGCCAAGCCTCGCGCCCACCAGGCAGCGCCGCGCAGCCCCCGGAGCCGCCCCCGTCAGGAGCCCGCCTGCCCCGGCGGCTCCGCGTCCTGGCTCCGCCGCCGCTCCTCAGCCGAGACGCGCTCCAAGCCTTCTTACCTTAGCAGCGTCGGAGGGCGAGCGGACCCGGGAGCCCTGAGGACGAGAAGGAGACGGCAGAGAAGGGGCGGCTCAGGCCTGCGCTGCCGCAGCTCCAGCCTCTCAGCGAGGAAGCGCTTGTGTGAGGAGAGCCCTCCCGCTCCGCGCGCAGCCGGGAGACCGAGCACCGCCGTGCCCGCTGCTCTTCCCGCGAGATCGCAGCCACGGCGAGGGGCGGGGCCACGGCGGGGGGCGGGGGCGGTGGCTCCTCGAGTGACAGCCCTGGCAGCCTGGCCGCGGCGGCGCAGGAGGCGGAACTCGGAATCTACTACGACCAATTGTAAGAGGGAAAAGGTGATTCGCCCCGCCCCTCTCTCGCCCCTCATCAATAAACTGCGGGCAAAGGCGGTGGTGACCTGAAGTAGTTGGGGGCCATGGGCTTTTGGGGCAAAGTAGCTTGGATGACGCGGCTTGGCTTTGTGTCTGGTTCTGCTAGGCCGCCGTAGCTACACCTGGTCTGGGGAAAAGGCCGGTCTTCACTCCGGTGTAAACCAAAGCGCTGTTACCCTTGGTTACAGCAACCGAAGCGCGCAGGGGGTTCCCGTCTTCCAGGGTGAGGGCCCACCGCCTCGGGTAGCCTGCGCCTAGACCTGCACTTAGTGCAGAGTCCCGTTTCTCCCCATTTCGGCCTCTCCTCCCTCTTCACCTCAAACAGGGAGCCATTGTTAAGATGCCCATGTTTTCCAAATCCCAACCTGGGACATGCGGTCTGACAAAGGACTCAGAATCTACTGATTGGTGCATTTATTTCTACTTAAAGCCTTTTAGAAGGGTAAAAAGTAAATCTCATTTGAGGCGCCCACATAACAAATTCCAAAAATACATGAAAAGTAGACACCGGTGCCCAGTAGTGTTTGGCACACACAGGGCACTGAATAAATGTGAAAGGAATGAATGAAGACTGTGATATTTAAACATATAAAATCTCCACCTGCCCCAGAAATTCAGCTTTCTTAGCCTCTGCTGTATGACAGCCAATCTCTTTAGGCTTAAGTCCATTCTCTTCATTATCACGCCTATCCTGTAGCCTTCATTCATCTTCCCCTCCTCCCTCCCTCACCCACAGCAAGAAGCGCCCTTTCTCCTCATCAAGGTTAACCCTGCACCTGTGCACTGGATCGCAGCCGTTCCCAGCTTTTGTTTATCCAGCTATCCTTTCTTTCCCCATTAGCAGTTTCTTCCTCTAACCTAAGTCATTTTTCCCACAGACACATTCAGTCTCCACCATCCTTTGAACAGAACAAAACCACCCTACCTCTTCCGCCCACTCAAACTTCTCTCTCCTTTCTTCTCAGAATCATACTTCTTGAAAAAAATTAAAGTATATTTGCTGTTTCCACTTTCTCATCTCTTATTTTTCCCACTACAGTGTAGCTTTTGTCCACACAATCTGCTTTTCTCTCAATGGTTACAAAAGACCTCTTTCCTAATGGATAAATGATCTATTTGGGGGTATCTTTCCCAATGACTTCTCTCAGCCTATTGACAATGCTGACATCTCCTCCTTTAGTACCTGCCTGACTACATTCTCCTGATTCTATAGCTACTCTTCTGATTTTTTTTTTCTGTCTCCTTTCCTGCTTTGAAAACTGTTGCATAGTGATGTCTCCTTATCTTATAACCACACCTTGTTCATAATATGGAAAATGGCTACACACGGTTGCACATTCTGAGTGCCAATAAGTGGCCCTGAGAAGAGCTGTTAGAAGAGTCCAGAGGGAGGAGATATGGCTGTGAGGCTTGAGCTGGGTCATAAACAGTAGGTTGGCCCATATAAATGCAGGGCAGAAATGGAAGCCTTTCAGAGGAGAAAAATATTATGAACCAGAGCACAGAGAAAAGGATGTGGGCCAAGCCTGGCTGTAGGTTGATCAGTTTGATAGATTCCTGCGGAAGAGTAATGGAAGATAAGGTTAGAGAGAAATCAAATAGTAAGAGGCCTTAAAAACCACGCCAAACTGATTAGACCTCATTCTGTATTAAATGGGGACCCAGGACCAACTGTAACATTGGTAGGGCCCATGAGAAGGCTATATGTGGAGGCCCACATATCAAACGTCTAAATATGTAAAAGTTGTAAAACAAGCTAACAAACTGTGAGATTTTAAAAAATTATATTCTTTTGAGGCTGGGCACAGTGGCTCATGCCTGTAATCCTAGCACTCTGGGAGGCCAAGGTAGGAGGATTACTTGAGGTCAGGACTTTGAGACCAGCCTGAGCAAGGGTGAGACCCTGTCTCTACTAAAAATAGAAAAAAGTAGCTGGGTGTAGTGGCGTGCACCTGTAGTCCCAGCTACTCAGGAGGCTGAGGCAGGAGGATCGCTTGAGCCCAGGAGTTTGAGGTTGCTGTGAGCTAGGCTTACGCCACGGCACTCTAACCCCAGCAACAGAGTGAGACTTGCCTTGACTACTATACTTTCATAGCAACTTGGAAGGCCAGGTTTGAATTTAGAATTCTGGGACTTCTCAGAGCTCCCTGCTAGAACAAGTCAGGTCAGGCAGAACCGATCGCCACATGGAGCAGCCTTTCCCCCTTTGCTGCCCATAGCCAGTTCAGCACCACTCTGCCAGGTACCGCCTATTCCATGGACACTCCAGCCCGCACGTCCAAGCTCCCTTCCCACTTTTACCCCTGCAAAACTGTCATTTCCTGGCCATTCCATGGGCCCAGGGTTTCATATATCAGGATCTAGGGGAGAAGCCCACACAGGCTCTGGAAGTTTCTCAGGGCTATTTGGGCAGGGAATTCTGGTTCCAGGGTACCTGGAGTGAGGTCTGAAGGAATAAAAACAGCTCCAGTGGACACACTCCTTGGCTTAATGGACTCCTGCTCTGTATGTAGGGGTGCAGCTGGAGAAGGGCCAAGCAGAGCCTTTTAAAGGCTCCTGCCTGCATCGAAAGGTGGTACCAGCAGAGCCACTGCATTTTTTAGTAGGGAAATGACATGCAGAGTCAATCTATATCTTGAAGTATGAATCTGTGTTTTTTTCTATGCTTCCTACCCCTTCTGTTCTCACACTGGTGTTTTAATGGCAGGAATGTACTAGAAAGAAAACTCTACTCTTCACTTTATCCTTATGTGACATAGTTTTTCCAATGCTCAGTGACATAAATTATACCACTGTATGATTCCCTTATTAATTAGTGTATCAGAAACTTGGTGTCTCTAAATGTGAGAAAATGGAAAAGCTATGAAGTGCTCTCAGCCTGGAGTAAAGCTCGGAACACTTACATTTGACTTTAAGTAAAAATGCTTTGGAAGTATTATAGAGGCTCTTGAAAAGACCCATTTTAAGGGTACGCACGCAATATGAGTACTGAAAAGGCAGTAAGCTGCCACAGACGGGGGCACCCCTCTCACCATCTGTCTTTATGGTGCAAAGCTTCACTCTGTGGCCTGACAGTCATGCTCTGTTCCCACAACCTCTCCATCTGGTACCAGGTGCTTCCTTCCTCATGTTGGGCACTTAGAGCCACCAAAGGGCCAGAATCACCGTGGTCTCTGTTTCAGATATCCAAGCCTGGAGTTCTGCCTGTGGATCCTGCACATCTCTCAGTGGTACTGTGGATGATTTTAGTGTGAGGTTTTGGCACTTGCTTGATCCCAGAACTGGGATCTACTCATAGCCTCACTGTCACCATCTGTGACTGGCCTTTGCCAACGAGCAGAATAGAATCAGCTAGCTTCTTACTCAGGTCTTACCATCTGCTGCCTGCATTCTGACCTATTAGTCTAGATGAGTACAACCAACTTCTGTCCCTGTTCAGAAGCCTTACTGGTGTCCAACTCTTTGAGCATACCCTGAGAAAAGCTACCTCCTGGCCACTGCATATTCATGAGGAGCACAGCAGATAGCATTGTTTAAAAAGGTGGAAGAAAAAATCTGGCTCTCTCGGACCCAGCTTCCACTCCATCCTTTTGGAATTTTGGGGGAGCACCTATTTGATTAGGTTGGAAGGGTGAAATTCTGTGTGAATTACCCCAAGATTAAGGGAATGGTATTTATCTGTCGATTTGCTGACTCCAGACTAAACCCCTGACTTTGATTTGCACTTTGCAGATAGCCAGTCACAAAGGGGGAAAATCAAGAGAACATGGTGGTTTCAAATGTGTTTCAAAATTCTTTGATACACCTCCTCTCAAGAAATGGAGCTTAATTCCCCTCCCCCTGAGTGTGAGCTAGACCTAGTGACTCACTTCTAGCAAACAAATTATGGCAGAAGTGACAGTGTGTGACTTCTGAGACTAGGTTATAGGAGGTATTGCAACGTCTTCCTTGGTCTCTCTCTGTTTGATCACTCACTCGGGAGGAAGCCGGCTGCCATGCCATAAGGATCTTCAAGCAAACGTCTCCGTGGCAAGAAACTTAGGCCTCCAGCCAATACCGTGTGGATGTGCCATCTTGAAAACCCCAGTCTAACCCCAGTAAAACCTTCTGATAACCACAGCCTCAGGCCAACACCTTGACATAACCTCATGAGAGACCCTGAGCCCAAACCACCCAGCTAAGCCTCTTCCAAATTCCACACAGAAACTGTGCAAGATAATGTATGTTGATTGTTTGAAGCCATTTCATTTTGGGATCATTTGTTATACAGCAATAGATAGCTAATATGAGAGTGTTGAGAGTAGTTCAGTCTATTCCTACTCTAGGATCAAAACCTAAAAACTTACATTCTACTAATTATTAGGCACTAACATTACCTAAAGAGCAAAAGACAATGACTTTGTAGCCATAACTTGCCAAATGTAAAATTTAAGTGGTACTGCACCAAAAGAAAGTGGAAGAAACCATTTCTTGGTGGAAACAAGGATTCTAGTGCCTTCAGACTCTTCAGAGCATCACAGCAGTTGGAGATAACAACAACTGTGGAGCTATTTGGAGATAGTTAATAGTAGGTCTTGAGCAGCAGGGAAACCTTTCTCTCCCAAAAGGTTAAAGTGCTTTACAGACATACTACTTTCATTCAATCTTGTAGGAAAGTATATGTTTTCATGAAAACAGAGGAGAAAAAAACCTGAAACATCCTCTTACCCATCTATATTAGCCAAGAATAAAAAGTTGGAAACTTCATCCACAGGGACCTTGTCAAAAATATTAATAAAATTGACATCCTGACATTAAGTGCCCATGTGAGAGCGGCTGTGTTTCACAGCAAGAAGATTGAAATTCTTTCAGAATATAATACTGTATTTCTGAAGTCTTAACATTGTGAATTAGGATTCAGTGAGAGAGCAATTTCTCTATTAAATTAAAAATGAGGAAACTCTATATAAACAGGAGGCCAGCTGGCTGAGTTAGACATTGCCTGTCTAACTTCCTTTTACATACGTATAGCCGTATAGATGGGTCATACATACAATGAGTCAAATAATTTCCAAGTTGACCAGGAGATAATTTACAGCTAAGAAAATATATTCGGGATACATTTGCATCTCCATGATTCAAATGATCATAACACAGATGCTTTGACCTTCCATCTCCTTTAGCAGTGAAGGCAAAAATTAAGTCGTTGAACCACAAGATCCTGGAGAAAATCCGAGTTCTCCACCCTTCCCTCAATCCCTCACTGTCAAATATAATCAACCAAGACTTACTGGATGGCTACTAAGTGTAAGACATTGCGAAGAATGCAAAGTGTAAGCCACAGTTCTTGCCAAAAGCTGTAGAAAGAAGGGAGCAGATAGAGAGAGGACTTTCCCACAGAAAGAAAAAACTTCTACTCCTGTAACCCATGGGTGAGGTCAGCCTCACGGAACTGCATGAATGCAGTATGAGAGATGGGGGGTTTCTCAAAGAAAAATTGAGGTACTGTTATCAGAAGAAAGGGTAACAGTATCTCAGTTTTCCTTTGGGGGGAAAAAAGCCACATGGACTAGATGAGAATCAGAAATATACAGTACCTTGCATGTATTATAGCAAGTTCTGTTTTTTACTTAAATCAATGTAAGATCAGCCTCATCACTGGCACCTGAAAGAATCCTAATACTAGTGGCCAGGGACTGTTGTACAGAGAAAGTGGGATATGAACTGCATTCTCAGGATGGATGGAAGTTTGATCAACAGAAGGACAAGAGGTGCTCCTGGATGGAGTAAACAATATAAACAAAAGCTTAAAGTCAGTGAATAAAAATGTTTGGTGGAATAAACAATTCACTTAGAGAGGAATTTAATACAGAAATATAGGTCAGGATCATATTACGGAAGGGCTTGAAGGCCAGGCAAAGTCTGAACTTTATTCTGTAGCCAACTCCAATCCATCAGAGGCTTTTAAGCAGAAGAATGACCTGGTCAAACATTAATCCAGTTTGATCTCCCAGGTTGGACTGAAGTGGGGAAATCCCAGCATGAGACAATGAGAGCAGAACTCAAGTACAGTTCTGTCCAAGAAGGAATGATCTCAATAGTAGGTAACCACCACTCAGCAAGGCAGAGATAATCAGATTTTTATTACCAAATGGTAGGGAAGCTCTTAGCGAAGTTTCGACTTAGAGACATAGTACTTAAGATTGGTCATATATACATCCCACAGATATTTACTATGAGCCCAGCCCTCTGATAGATGTTTGATATATAATAATAGATGAGACAGCTGTGAAGATTAAAGTCAATGATGTATACTTCCATGAAACAAATAACCAAGCATAAACATGATAAGTGCTATGAAAATTACTGGATGCTATAAGATCGTGTGTCAGGGGCCCTAATCCCAGTCTCATTAGGTCCGTGAGAGTCAGTGAAGCCTTGCAGAAGAAGTAACATCTGAGACCGGAAGCAGGAGTAGGAGTTAGCATGTTGAAGGGGGTTGACAAGCAGAACACTCCAAGCAGAAGCATGCTAAGATTAGATGGTATTTTGATCAAAGATCTGACAAAATTCCAAGGTGGCTTTCCTCCAATGATGTAGAAAGAGTCTAAAGAGTTAGGAGACAGGATTGTGCAGGGTCTTGTGTGCTGTAAAAAAGGTTTGGAACTTTGTGCTAAGAGCAACGTTAACATGTTTTGCTGAGGTTGATCAATTCCGTTCTCTGTGTTGATCACAAAATAAGAGCCACAGAAGAGACCAGTCTCGTGCATATTCCAAGTAAGTGGTCAACACATGGTATGACTCTAAGGTTTTGGAGAAGGCCTTATTCTTTGAGAATATCTCCCCTGCTTGCAAACTGATGTCTAAAATTTCTTGAGCAGGGAATCATTTGATACAACAATGAAAGACTAAATGTCAAATGCTAATTCTTCTAGGAAAAGGAACACAGCAACTTACACTTGCTCTAAGGTGCAGGCAAATGATAGCCGAACTTTCCTAAGAACAGGTTTTGAGGTCACAGAGTAGAGGTGGAGGACAGGAGGAAATCTGATACCTAAAGTAAGAAGAAGAAAAGTCACAGAGAGGGCACAGCGGCACACAAAAGACACACTGGAGGCACTAGAGAGAATACCTAGTACATAGTACACACTCAACAAATATTCGTAGGAAGGAAAGAAAGGAAGGAAGAGCCAGATCTCATAATTTGATCAAGTCTTGGCTTCTATCTCAGGTAAGCACACTGGCTGGTTTCTGCCGGAGTCCACATGTATCATGTATTAGGAAGACTAGGGGCAAAGAAAGTGGAGAACAGAGCACAAATACAGTTTCCAGAAGTCCGCAGGGTGCATAGTTTATAACTTGTGATCCCAGGACTACAAGATCAGACTATGGCTTTGCCTTCAAATGAAGAAGACGTCTGACTTTCCCCCAAGAAGACTGGTAACCTGGAAAATGAGCAGGGAGGAAGTCCTGTAAAACAATAACCATGGGCAGACACTACGTTTCTGGGCCTGCAGGCGTGAGGCCCAGCACCTGGACTGTGATGACCCTCCATCTCTAAGGCTTCATTTGCAAGAGCCACTGTCTCTCTCCTGCCATTTCTTTAGAAGCCACTGGAACAAACTGTTCATTAGCAACTCCCAGAGGCTTTGTTTAAACAGCCATATTGAATCATTATTATTGACCAAGAGTCATCCACACCTGTAGACTTTTTCACGTATGTTAGGAGAGCAGAGTCCAAGAAAAACTGCTTTTGAATAATTAAAAATGGTTTCTCTTTTTCTTACCGTGCCATACAAAAGACAAACTTCCTATTTTCCTTGTGCACATTTCAACTAAATATGTATTTTTGCCATATTCTCATAAGCCTCTGCTGTCAGAATAAAAACACTTCTGGAATAGCTTAGTAAACTCACTGTGTTAATGGTAACTTGACCTTTCACTGATTTCAAATTAACCAACGGGGAAACAGTAAGTTTCCTTAATTAAAGCATTATCTTCATTAAAGGTTATTAGATGGATAAGACAAGGGCTTCCTGAAAATCAGCATGCGCTGCGGTCATAACAACCCTGGCATTTTGAGAGTAGCATGATTGAAGGATCTAAAATTGAATTCCGTGATTGGATATCTCTGCAAAATATGAACCATGTTAACAATGATTCCTTTTCCCCAGTGTGTTCTAAAGATTGTTTCCATGGTGATCTACATTGTTTTGTCTAAATTTTTCTTCATGCCATTTCCCCCCTCCATCTAGATATTTGCAAAGCACCTGTCACTTGAGTATCTCTTCTCTGAACAAGTCTCCAGGAGGGGAAAAAGAATATTTCTTGGAAGAAACGAAAGGTTGTCACTTGTCAAAAGGAGCCCAATTTGCAAGATTATGTAGGGCTTGAGGTTCTCCCTAGAGGGCCTTCCGCTCTGGGATCCACCTTCTGCTCAGGTGGTGGGAAGGCAAAAACCCGGTCTGCCTCTTCCGTCACTTCTGAGATGTCTTCTCAGGAATCCAGTCCTTTCCAGAGTTTAGACAGAATGATCAGGTGGGGTGGGGGCAATGGACTGGATGGGAGGAGATAGTGCTTAGAAAACAGATGCCTCCACCATGTAGCAGAGACATTGCTATTTGTATGCCGGATCATTTGATTTTCCCCTGGCACTCAGGAAGATTTCATTTTCTAGGTGAAGCCAGGTACTAGTTCTAGCCAGGGATGGGGGCCGAGCAACGAACAGCACTGTTTGGTCAGTCCCTAAAAATCTCCCGAGATGTCCTTTGCTATCTCGCCTTCCCCATCTACTGGCTGGCTGGATACAAAGGAACCAGTTAAGGGTTCTAAGGCCCTAAAAAGCAGAGAGGCCTCCTGGATGGGAGGAGAGGTCCCTGAATCACCAGGTGGTAGACTTTCAAACACTTGAACTGATGTGAGAAATACACCTGTTCTTGTGTTAAGCTACTGAGATTTGGGGTTGTTTGTCACAGCAGTTGCCCTACCCTGGCATTAATCAATGAGATGTGGCAGGTTTCTGAGCACACCCAGCACCAGACAGTAGCAGAAAGTCTGAGCAAGGAAACAAAGTACAGTGACTAGAGATGAGATAAACAGGTAAGAGGTCAGAGCCCAGATTGGAAGTCAGGATCTCCAAGGTGGCATAGCAGCCATAGCATGACCACAGGGAGACTTGGGATCTGAGGACCCGGTTTCCCACTGGACTCCACCCCCTGGGAGCACAGTGAGGGCAAGACAGGACCTCCATTATGAAGGAAACAACTGGAACTTTAGAAAGGAATCAGGCAGGGCAGGGGTTCAGGCAAAAGGAAAAGACACAGACCTGGTGATTTGGGACACCATGGCACAGGCAAAGGCTTGGACACAGGGGAATAAGACAAAAACCTCCTCCCTGGCCCAGGGACCACATCAGAGGAACAGAAGTGGTAGCCACAGCATGGCTGACTCAGTGTCAATCCTCTGGGGTAATAATACTTGGAGAGAGATTGGGTGGAGTTGTACAAATAGGAGTGTACATGGTGGCCTTGGCAACCACAGTCAGAGGACAGCGAGGCATGGAGCAAAGCCAGTCGGCACAGTGGGAGATCAGGAAACCAGAGCTCAGGAAGTGAGACAAGAGTCAAGAGGCTGTCTATGGGGTCAGGTGGTGAGAGACGGCAGGAATAAGGGGTTAGAAGAGTAACAGAAAAATCAGCAAGATCAGAAGTTAATGATCAGCCAATTTCCACCTTCTAATACCAGGTCAGGGAGACTTCAAGGACGGCAGGAAGTGGAGATGAGAACAGGCACCGATGAGTCAAGAGATCAGGCAGTGCCTGACACCAGCCAACAAGGAAAGGAAACCAGTCACTCCAGGGAAATGTCCTCCTTCCTCCCTTGCAGCACTGTGAGTGAACTGTGTCCATTTGTTGGTAAGGTCTGGCCTTTCCTGAACATCACTGTGACCCAAATGCTCCCACACAGAGAATCAACACTCGACCCATTCAGCTAGGAGGAGGTGGAATTGTCACTCTAGCTGTAGGCACTGGACAATTCGCCTGTTACTTAGACACTCATAAAGGAGTTTTTATAGGTAGTAAGCGATGAGGTTGTTAACATTTACATTCTGCCCCGTGCCAAGGAGTCTGGCTTGCCGATGTGAAAGGTAAGAGTTCTGCAGGTTCTGCAGGTTGATCATTATGAGATGTGTATTGTATTTTATTGGGAGCAGTGGGTAGCAATTCTCAGGATAATTAAGATCTTATCCAGAGACCAAGGGAGCTCAAAATGACCAGGGACAGACAGTACAGGCACATTGAGTTGGACAAAAATGATTAGTTTAGCCCAGAATTCTGTCTCGGGTGCAGAGTGGTTGATGTTTCCCACAAGACTCTCCCTATGGGCTGGGATTTCACTGTTCATACGAATAATCTTCACAACATTTTTTCAAAGAGAGACACAGTCTTTTGTTATAAATGGAAATAAAATTTCTGATTAAAAAAAAACGCCAAGAAAGAACACATTGATTTATAGGCTATAGATAATTTAATTTATGCTATAGTGTAAATGACTGCTAATAGCCACTTTCCACATTAGGTTTTAATTGTGGAGAGGTGGAGAGCAAGGCCTCAGAAGCGGGGTAAGGTGGGACTATGAGGAAGAAAATGTTTACAGAAAGGGGGTAACTAGGGAGGGCACTGGCACATCTCTACAATCTGATTTCAAATTACTCCAGCCTCCTCCCTTGCTTGTCTACCCACCCTCCACACCTACCCTCCAACACTGACCATATGTCTACCTTCCCCAAGACGTGTCATGTCCTTCCATGTCTCTGCGTCTCCCTGTGTCAGGACTTTTTTCCCACCTCACTGCCTCTGTCCGGAAAGCTCTTACCTCTCCTTCCAGGTCCAGATTAAATGTTATGTCCTCTGTTAAGCCACCCGGTCTCCCGGGCAGTGCCCATTGCTGCCTCCATCAGTGTTTTGTTCAGGCTCTCTTTCACTGATTATGCTGGATATCTTCTCCTCTAGACTGTGAGGCTCCCAACAGCAGGGACCATCATTACCTGGTCTCCAGATTCCATGTCAAACACAGGACCAGGCGTTGTCACTCCCCGATGGATGGCTGCTGGATGAGTGAAAAACTTTTCTACCTCACAACTTCCCCCAAAGTCCAACTCTTCTCAGACTCCACCCTGTGGCCTTGGCTCTCTCTTGGTCTCTCGGCTTTCATTTTTTTGTTGTTGTTGGTAAACTAGAAATAAATACAGTCAGGTGTTGTGAGAATGAATGAAAATAAAAGTAAACTCCAAGTAGAAACCATCAAAGCATCAAAGCAACCTTAAGGAATTGTTTATATGGCTTTGACGTTGGAAAGAATTTAAAATGAAATGTTGATTCATAAAAAATCCGATCTTTATTAAGTACCGATTATGTTCCTGATGCTGGACTGGAGGCTAGAAATAGACATGAATAGCTTTGCCTTTTACCTTAATTTTAATGGAATTTATATACATTTTCCACTCTAATTTTCTGAGAACAGATGAGATCAAAATGTTCCATCCATGAGAAGATATTGTTCTCCTGAGCTGGTCATGCACCATCATGATGAGGATTCATATTTGAATAGTCGATTCACTAAATTAATAGAGATTTAACTCAGAAAGGTGAAATGAAGAGCCCGTTGCATCATGGTAAACAAGGAGCTCGACTCTGAAGGAATTGGTTCTAGTCTCAGCTCTGCTCGTAGTAGATGTGCACCAATTCTCCTGTTTCCTCATCTTTCAAGTGAAGAGGACTTTGCAGATTTTATTTTCCAAAGATGATTGCAACACCGTCTCCTATTCCACACACTCTTCTTACACGGTGACATTCATTCTTCTCCCACCTTGTCCTCTCGCTTAATCCTGGCTGAAACTTTGGGACTGCCTCAGCCAATAGGATATGGCAAAAGCAACACTATGTGACTTCTGAGTTTAGATTATAAAAATGCAGTGCAATTCTGCCTTGCTCTTGGGACACCAGCTTTTGGAATACAGCTGCCATTGTGTGAGGAATCCCACACTAGCCCATGTGATGAGACCGCAGAGAAAGGCCATGTGTAGGTGTTCCAGTCAAGAGCTCATCTGATGTCCCAGCACACAGATATGTGAGTGAAGACACATCCAGATGAGTGTAGTCCCTGGCTATTTAGTCACCCCCAGCCTTTGGGTCTTCCCAGCTGAGGTCCCAGACATTATGGAGCAGCAAAAAGCATTTCCTGTTGTGCCCATCTGAATCCTGACCCAAAGAATCCATGAACATAATAACATGGTTGTCTTATGCTATAAGATTTTTGGGTGGTGTGTTACACAGCAATAGCAACTGGACTAGATGGTCATATCTGTCCTGACTACCTTACAAATTGTGAGGATCAAATGAAATCAGTATGTGAGAATATGTTCTGCACAATTTGTAAGTAGTCTACAAATGAAATTCAGTGAGCTTACATGGAGCAGTTGTGCCTAGAGTTTACTAACCTCACCTCCCTGTCCTTGCAAGAAGCATGCCCTTGCAGGGTCTGAGGCACCTCGATGGAACCTTAACGCCCTGAGGAACCCAGTTTGGAAACCACTGTTCTCATCTAACCCCTTCATTCTATGGATGAGAAAACATAGGCCCGGAGTGACTTGCCCAAAATCTCATAGCTGGCTATGTGCCTGCTCCAATTTGTCGTGCTGCGTCCCAAAAGAGAACTCTGTAAGGTAGGACCATCCTTGTCTGAGAGCCAGAAAGTCGCGAGGAGGAACAAGCAAGATCATTATGCGATATTCTCAAACAGACACTTTGAGCTGTTGCCCAACCATGCCAAAGACAAGCCTATTTCACTTCCTTCATTCCCTCCCCTGCTCCTCTCCCGCTCCTAGTAGCATAGATCATTTCACTGGATAGAACAGAAAGACTGAGCTGCATGCTCAACGTGGCGTTCTGCAGGCTGTCAGCTCAGTGACGAATGGAGAGCTGAGCTAATGCAGAGGTCTGCCTGGTTTGGGTGAAGCTCTGTTTGATCACTGGTCATTGGCATTCACGGAGGGTTCCTAATTGTCACTTGGTGATGGGGTGCTGCACTGTGGTTAAGTGCGTGGGGGCCTCTCTCAGTTATTAACCTTTATGTTGCCCCTATAGCAGTGAGGGCAAAGACAGGCTGGGATTCTGATCAAGTTATATTTAATGCACTGCCTGTCTTACTCAGCTAATATCCCAACTATTTCAGTGGAAGGAAGAAAAATAAATAAACCCCCAAACCAAACCAAGCAGGAAGGATAAAGGTGAAAGCTATTGACCCAAATATAGTAATGTCTTTCCATCAGATGTGGTAGGTTCCTATGCCTGGGAAGGCCCTGTGGATATTGATGAAGGACCCCTGACATTCTGCAAGCCACAGATACATAAATCATCGAGTTTGAAAGAGGCTTTGGTGCCTGTCCCCTGAAATAAGTGTGTCGTTCATTTAGGATTTATGGCTCTGGGGGAGACAATTGATCTAAATAGCTACAGAGACCATTAATGGGAGACTTTAGTGTTTCCAGTGCTGTTGGAGCTGTGGGGCTCGTAGCTTTACATGGGAACCGAGGACAATTAGGTTTAAATGAACTTCCAGAAAGAATCTATGGATGCGGCAATTACTGAACAATCATTTGGTCGGAATATTTGTGTCTGCATACTGGAGGAAGAGATAATGAATTATCTTTAAAGACAAAGCGAGATGTTTATAATAGTGTTTCATGGCAGAGTATGGGGATTTTAAATTTTAAAAAGATTAAAAGTGAGCATTTTTATTACTATGAATGTGTGCGCTCACTGAACAAAACTTGGTAAATAGCCTAAAGAGAAGATTAAATTGCCTGTATTCCCAACCTGTGATGATAATCACAGTAAATATGCTGAATGTCTTTCCTTCCAGCCTTTTTCCTGTGTGTGTGTGACGCATACACACACACATACACACACACACAAGCACACACAGGAAGTTATATAACATGTATATAATTTAAAATGAAGACTTTTTGTACTATGGTTCTGCATTTTGCTTCTTTACTTGACATTATGTGATATCATCACACGTTCTTCAAAAGTACGTTCCGCAAAAGCTACATAACATTTACTCATGTATACATACCATAATATATTCAACAATCCCCCTATTAGTAGACATTTGTTTTCAGTTTTCATTCTGTCTCTGAAGTTTTCTCTAGTTTAAACCCTAGAAGGGAGATTCCTCTTTTGTAAGGCATGTGGCACAAACGGCCTTTAGAGTTTTTCAGTCATTTTCTTCCCTCTTCCCTTTCGCAGTAGGCCATGTGTGAGCTATAGGAAGTCAGTTGACTTTTATCCCTTCTTCGAGAATGATCCTGGGTGTGCCGTTCCCCTCCACCACGCCCTGGCCCCACAACCTCACAACCCGGAGGTTCGCCCTGGGATTTAACTGCTCCCCGGCTTTACCTGGGTATTTGTTGATTCGGTGTTCCCTGTCCCTGTGTTGCCTTTGCTACCTGCACTGGCTTGCTGTCTTTCTCTCCTTCCACCCACCCATCCTCAGGATCTAGTTAACTCTCTCCTCCCCCACGGAGCCTTCCCAGACCCCTCCACCCACAAGCTTCTCTCCTTCTGAACTGCTCCATAATTTATGTTCTTCACACCGCTCCTCCGACAATTAATCACCACTTACCAGCTGTGTGACCTGCAGTAATCCCACACGCTTGTCGTGAGGATTTAATGAGATCAAGCCTATAAAATAAATACCTATCGCAGTGTGGGGCACACATCGCAGTTGAGCAATAAATGGAAGCTGTTATTATTATTACAGCCAGTTTGCCTTGTGACGTTTCTTCTGTTTAACGTTCCGTACCCTCTCCTCTACGGCTGTTTAACCGTGTGTGACCTGGATTACAAATCCCCTGAGGGCAGCTGCTCCACGGCACCCAGAGCAGTGTCCTCGAGTAAGAAGCTCACAGGGAATATTGCTGCTTGTGACCAGGTAGAAGGGTCATCCAAGTCTCTTTCCTTTGCTTTCTCCACCTGGTTTTGCTTCTTAGGTGACCCTGGAGCCCAAAGCTCTGAACTTTTGTACCTCTTAAATGACTGTCTAAGCTGCTGAAGTACATAGCAAGATCCAGTGGGATGCAGTGGTTCGGTGCTTGGAAATTATCCCAGTTTTGTATTTAATTTCATCAAGGGGTAGAAATGTGACGGTGTCTGTGCATCAGACTTTCTAAGCTGGAAGGAAGCTTAAAGATCACCTTATCCTTTATACCCATTTTCTGGATATGGGGAGATACCTTAGTGCTTGAGTTGGTTACTGGGAGACCTGGGCTCTGGCTCTTCTATCTATGAAGCTTTGAGTCTGGATAAGTCACTACCCTTTCTGGTTTTCAGCTTCCTCATCTATAAAATGAGAGCGTTGGCCTAGATAATATCTAAGGTACCTTCCAACTAAATTTTACAGTTCTATAAAACTGAGGCCCAGAAAGATTAAGAAACTTTCCCTAAATTGTGGAGAACAAGGACTAAAATGAAAATCTGACTTAAATTCCGAGGTTGGTCAATCACTCTAATCTATCTTGCCAACCAGTGGTATTCATCTAGTGCCTTCCCTATGTTAGACACCTGTAAGTGTCATAAACAGGTGTAAGTCAGGGGCCTAGTTCTCATGGAGCGTTTACAGTCTAGCTGGAAACACAGACACAAACAGAAAATTACAACCCCAAGTAGAATTTGAACCTGCTAGGTTGTTCCCCAATATCCATTCTCCCCTCCCACTAGCACAGTTAATAGAACCCTTGATTTTAACTAGGCATATAGTGATGCAGAATAAAGTAAATCTCTCAACCTTGGTTGCAGCTAAGTGTGGCCACGTGATCAAGTTCTGGACAGTGGAATGTGATCAGAATTGTTCTATGCAATTCCTGGTCATGGCTCTCCTTACCCCATTTTCTCTTTTCCCACTGGCCGGAATGTGGACATGGTGATGAACCGTTTTGCACCATGTAAACAAAGGCACTACCCTAGAGATAAGCAACAAGATGGTGGGAGCCTGGGACCCCATTCCCTGGAACTGTCACTGGACTGATTATTCCTATACTGTTACAGAAGACAGAAATGTATTTCTAGGTGTTAAATGAGGCAAAACTATTATTGGGACTCTCTTACAACTAACTCACATCCTAACTAATATACATGATATATGTGTCAGCCGAGAGCCAAAGGTATTAATGGAATACAGTGGACAGGACATTCCTGGAAGTCATAGTAGCCAAGATCCTTATAAACGTGATGAGGTCATGGAGTGTGAACTGGGTTGAAAATAATGGGTGGAAATAGAAAAAAGGCCAATCTAAGTGAAGTCCATGGAATTGAGCAAAGTTGAAGAAATGGTAACATAGATGGTAATTTGGTGATTTGGAACAGGACTAAAGAGAAAGTTCACATAAGACAATGGTTTTCAAACTGACCGACCCATCACAATCACTAGGGAGGCTTAAAAATACAGATTGCCTGGGTCCCTGTACCAATTAGTAGGATAATGAAAACTGTGTTTTAAAGCTTCCAGGTGATTCTGATGATGGAAAGCATTGTGTCTGCTAAGAAGAATCTAGAATGGGACCAGATCATGGAGGGCCATATTATATAAAGTATATAAATATAAAAAATTATATAAAAATTATATTAAAAAATTATATAAATATAATTGTCAGGGAAGAGAATTTCTGAGAGAAAACACACATGGTATCCTGGAAATGTCAGACCTGGGCTCTCATTCCGGCTCTGCCCTTTGCCAGCTGTATAACCTAGAACATAAGCCTCAATTTCTTTATTGGGAAAAATAGAGAAAATAAAGGTGGCTTTGGAGATGAAATGGGAAAACATATGCGCAAATATCTAGCTCAACGTAAACACCCAATAATGTGACAGAAATGTTAGTTGTCCTCTAGTCACAGTGCTCTCACTCTGCCTGCTGTGTCTGGGGCGACATGATTGGGGAGGATGGACTGGGGATCTAGAGACCAGGACTTCAGCCCTCCCTCTGCACCCACTCACCTTAGACCTTAGGACCCTGGTACGCTGCTAGAAGTGGACCATGCCATCATGAGTCATTGGCCCTTGTATAAATAATTCAACCCTGTTATTATTCAGCGCTCTGTGGTCACTGCTGGAGACCTGCCAAAGTCAGGCCAGGCCTCTGTGGCTCTGAAGGGCTCTCGTGGACTCCCCAGCATGCTCAGCCTTCAGTCTCGATTTCCATTAGTTCGGGATAGAGGAGAAAGGGCACATTCTGGAAGCTCCCAGGGTTCTGCATTGTGACTTGGAGAAAATAAAAGGGCTTAATTACTTTGGGCTAAAGTACACAGGCATTTGACATTTTGAAAAATAGTTGTATGACATTTCTTTGATAGGTCTGGACCAAAGGCAGCTGCTTATACTTCAGGGAGGTGACAGAAAAGGAGAAGGAGAGAGAGAGAACACATAAGGAACCTCAGTATTTTAACAATACTCCCTTATATTTACAGAGCGCTTTCTATTTTCTAAGCAGCTTTATATCCCTTACTAAATGATTTGATTTTTACAATAATTCAGCAAGGGAAGGCAGAGGGTAAAGAAACTCTGCCACTTACTAGCTGGATAAGCCTTGGCAAATTAACTCCTCTGAGGTCAGTTTTCTCTTCTTTGAAATGGGGATGACATCTGCCATGCAGGCTTTTGGTGACAATGAAATGAAAGGGCAAAATGTAAATGAAGCCCCTAGCACAGCTGCTAGCATGGTGCAGATGCCACTGGCTGTGAGTTTTCATCTCTTCCCATTACGTAGATGGAAAAACTGAGGAGAGAGAAAAAATGTGAGTCCATAAAGGGATAGTAACCAGTGGCTAGGTGCACCCGGTTCAGGGATTTTTCTTGTTATAACATGTAGACTCCCAGGAAAGTCCATTTCACAAAATAAAACAAAATCCTGCCTGCATATTTACCCCAAAATTCCATTCTGGTAATAGAGTCCGAGGTGGATTCGTGAGGCTACTGAAAAGCAGGACGGAGGCAGGTGGGAGGAGACAGACTCGTGTGGAAGGTGACAGCGAAGCAGAGGGAGGGGGCGAAGCAGGCACATGGGGAGTCTGGCTCCAGGCAGAGTGTCTTCCCTGCCAGACTTGCCGTGGAACAGGCTGGCACAAGGCGCAGGATGAAAAGCACCCAGAGCTCGAGAAAGTTCCATACATCAGCCTGACACAAGACTGGGAGGACCTGCCACCGCGATGCCTCACAAAATCCAGGCTGGAAATTATCTCGACAGATTGAATGAAATGAATAAGATGAAATCCAAAAGGGCTAAACCCGGGGTCGTGCATCGGGTTCAAAAATCCAATCACATCAAATATCAAATGAGAAAAACTGACTTGAAAGTAAAAGACACATTTTACTTCTCTGAAACGGCTACGATCGGGAGGCAGCCCGAGGTGGTAGAAAGCACCAGATCAGGAGTTAGGCGCCCCACTCCTGCTATACCCCTACCTCTGCACGAGCCGAGAGCCTTTGCACAGCCCCTTAACTTCTTTGGGCCTCAGTTTCCTTTCCTGTGAAATTAGGAGATTGGACAACTAGACAATCCTTGCGGTTTATTTTAACCTTAACATAGAACTCTATCTCGTTTTATCCATGAAGACTTGGTAGTTTTGATTGGCTACAAATTCAATAAGAGCCAGTAGTATGTAATAGCAGTTAATGCAAACTTAGGGTGCAAAAGTAGGAACATAGTGGTCACTTAAAACCAGGAAGTAACTCATCCGACCTCAACTGCTGGGCAGTCCTCTTTGTAGCAGCTGATTTTGTGGAGATGGTACATTCGAGGGGTCTCGAGGAAAACTAGAGGCTGCCCAGGGTTGTCAGAGGTCAGATTTAAAGCTGGAAAAGTTGAGAAACTGGAAATATTTATCCACAAGAAGAAAATCCTGAAAAGGAACATAATAGCCATAATTCCAAAGTCTGAAAAGCTGCAGCTCAAACGATGCATCAGGATTATCCTGAGCTCTAACTTCTGTAGTCTGGACGAAGTGGTTCCCCTTGAGCTCAACATATGAAGCTGCGTCTGTGGAGCCGGGATAGGAGGTTCACGAGGCAGAGACAGCAGGCTGCTGCCGGAGGTGCGGACCACAGTGAGGGACCGGCTGGGGGAGGCTGTGGGTGGGGCTCCCATGCTGGGCGTCGGAGTACCAGAAGCACTCCAAGATCTCTTCTGATTCTGAGCTCTGAGGGCTCCCACTAAGGAAGAAGCAGGTAGGACTGAGGATGAGGCAAGGAGCAGGGTGCAGGGAGGTAGGGGGGAGGGAGGGCCTGGCGACCTCTGTAAAGGCCATATTAATTATGTGGCCACTGCCGGCGCTGTGTTAGACCAATGCACGAGGGGCAAGAGGCAAAAAACCCCGGGTCTGGGTGCAGGCTGACCTTCGCAACCTGAATGCGGACAACTGCGCAGGGTGGGAGCAGCGGGTCTGCAGAGCTCCGCGTTGCTGGTCTGCATCCGCTTTGTCTTAGGTCGCTGGACCCCAGACAGCAGGGACCTTGCTGAGATCTTTCTGCTTCCCCGTCAGTCAGCTCCTGGCCCCACATCAGCCGCACCACCGGTGCTCAATAAACATCTTGTCAAGTGACTATATGAACGGACAAAGGAACAGCTGGAGCTCAATAAACAGTTATTGACTCAATTAATTAATGAATTAGTTAAAGGAAAAACTGACCCAGCTTTTCATTCTGATCTCAGGAGAGTGAAACTATGAGAAGGAAGCTCACAAGAGAGACAGACAGGGGTGATGAAAACAAAAGGAGTGAAAAATGTGTTCAAGAAGGAAAAGAGAGGGGTGGGGAGGAAGGCAGGTGCGAATAATGATCAGTAATGGATGACGGCCAGTGCTGGCTTCCAGGATGGCATTCCTTCCTTCCATCCTTCCATCCATCCATCCATCCCACCTCCCTTCGATCCACCCTTCCATTGATACATTCCTGTGACCAGCCTTTTTTTGAGGGACTGTCATCACCCCAGCTTATGCTGGAGACTACGGAGGACGTAATGAGCCATGAAGTCCAGCTACTGCTTCTAGGGTCTCTGTACCTCTTAGACATAGAGGAAACACCAAAGTTGTCTTTCCCATTCTCTACTTACCACCACAAAAACCTGAATATTTCACTGACCACCGCATGTGCGGAAGTATTTTCCCACATACGAAGCAATCAGTTCTGCAGCAGACACCAGCTGGGTGTCCCCTACTTTAGTCCTACTGTGACACTGCCTACCTGCAGACAGTGTTGGATCCCACAGTTTGAGGGTTCAGTCCCACAAGACGGCCCCCACTTCGGGTGCCAGTTGCAAGTATTGTTTTACCCCTGCTTCTGACTGACCAGCTATAAATCGGGGTTCCCGTGACCCCCTCCTTGGGTTCGATTAATTTGCTAGAGTGGCTCACAGAACTCAGGGAAAGACTTGATTTACATTCACCCTTTCATTATAAAGGGTGAAGAGCCAGATGGAAGACATGCATTGGGTGAGGTGGGGGAAGGGGCGTGGAGTTTCCATGCCCTCTCCAGGTGGCCACCCTCCAGGAACCTCCACGGGTTCAGCTATCAGGAAGTTTCCTGAATCCAGTCTTTCAGGGTTTTTACAGAGGCTTTGTTATGTAAATAATTGACCATTGTGATCAACTTAATCTTCAGTCCCTGTCGCCTCCCTAGAGGTTGGGGGTGGGGCTGAAAGTCCTAACCAGAGGGACTTTCTGTGACCAGCTCCCCTCCTGAAGCTAGGAGAGGATGCCAGCCACCAGTCATCTCTTTAGCATACAAGACACTCTCATCACTTTGGAAATTCCAAGGGTTTTGGGAATCATATGTCAGGAAATGGGGACAAAGACTGAGTGTATATTTCACAGTACCACAAATAAATAGAATACTTGAAAAATGATAAAAGATGCATGATGGCTTGAGGTCATACAGTAACTCTGCAGTTTCCTAGGCTACCAGAGGCTGGTTTGGAGGGGACCTCTAGGAATACCATTTTGAAATATTTCTCTGGCTGCTTCCTGTCCATTCTGTGACACTTCAAATTCCCTCCTGGGTAGCTCTGGGGGTTCCCAATGGGTGACTCATTCTGTTTACAGAGGATTCAGGGCAGCTGGCACCAACCTGCTCATCTGCTCTGCCTCACTGCGCTGGGGCCTTCGGTTACCACCAGTGGCACAACAAGCAGTCACAGAGGGTGTCTACCAAAGCTGGCACACTGGGGCTGCCACCAAGGGCCCTACTGCTGCTGCTTGTCTCTGGTGCTCATGCTGAAGCTGTCCACGCTCAACACCTGCCAGTGCTGCCCACTTGCCATGCCCGGTGCCTGGCCTGGGCAGCCAGGCTGGAGGTGCCATCTCCCCTCCTATTGTAGCAGCAGTTGCAGACCCCAAAGTGGCAGCTGACTTAGACCATCGCTATCTACAACCATTACTGTGAAACTGCTCTTTTAAACTTTCTTTTTTTGTAGACATTCCTACAGAAAGGCTCAGGCACCAGTCCAGTGGGACTAGGCAGAGGTCATCCTCAGTGGCAAAGTCTCTATCCCTACTTCCCACACCACGGGCCACTATCCTTGAATCTAACTTCTGTGACTCCCTTCTCTCTGCTCTTAGGATAAATTCTTTCCCGGGGGCTCCTTGATCCCTCATGTAAACAGACTCTTAGCAGGCCTGCCCCAACAGTGCACCAAACATTCTTGACCCTACTGTGATCCTCGCTTAGGCTCCAACTGGGACTCCCCCGCCATCAAGGGATGAACCAAATGAGCTGTACAGACATTGCTCTATTTCCTAAGTGGTTGTGCAGCCTGGAACACT
>RJWJ010012907.1:0-41120 GCA_004363605.1 Indri indri
ATTCTTCTGGTTTTAGAACAATTTTTTTTAAATTTCATCTCCATACCTTTATGTTTAGAATTCCATATTTGAAGTTTTCTTTTAGCACTTTCCTGTTTTTATTATTTTGTTTAGAAGTCAATCTTCAGGAATGAATTGCTGTTCCTTTTAAGATAATATGCCAATTCTTTTTCCTGTGGCTGTTTTTAAGAATTTCTCTTTGTCTTCGGTGTACAGCAGTTTTATAATTATACACCTAGGTGTGCTTCTCTTTGTATTGATATAGTTTGTAGTTTGTAGAGTTTCTTGAAACTGTGGCTTGATTTTTTTAATGTTTCTACCCAATTCTTCCTATCCTTATCCCCACTTTTTTTCTTGGACTTCAATACATATATGTTAGACTTTTTCCTCATACGTTTTATGTATCTTATATTATTTTTCTATTCTTTCCTCTCAATGTTCAAACTATGTATCTTTTCTGTCCTATTTTCCACTTCACTTTTTCTCCTTTTGACTCTATCTAATGTGCTATGAATACTGTTCACTATTGTTATTTTTTAAAAAATGCTAGCATTTCCATTTGGCTTTTATTTATATTTCTAGTTTACTACCCTAAATACTTAGTCTTAGCCTTTATCTCTTTGACTGTGGTAACCACATTTAATGTCTACATCTGATAGATCCATTATGTGGATCTTATGTGAGTCTGTTTCTATTGTCCGAGTTTCCCTTAGTTTGCAGTCACATTGTTTTGTTTACTCACAGACCTGACATTTTAGATTGAACACTGGATGTTGTATCTAAAATTTGTAATTAATTTTGAATGACGTTATCATCCTCCAGAAATAATTTATATTTGTTTCTGGAAGGAGGATTTAACAACTTTACTCTTAGTCCCACTTCTAGAGTTGGCAGATACTCCTGTGAATATTTGGCTTCAAATGCCAGGCACAACAACCTGGGTTTATTTCTTCACCCAGATAGTCTTCACTGACTTAATATTCTGATGCTTTGAAGCATATTTTTTGTATAGCATTTCTGGCTATACTTTGCAAGAGGGTTGGTGTACATACTCAGCATATCATTGGTAGAAGTATATTATAATTAATTTTAATATATGGGGCAAATTACAATAAATCCTCCACTTTTGAGGAAAAGTGGAGAACACAACTTTCTCTTGTTATTGGTGAAGGGGGAATATGAGGAAACATTTGTGAATTTTTTCCAGCTCTACTCCTAACCAAATCATTTACCAACAGTTTATAGAGGTGTGCTAGTAATTTAGATTAATCCAAGTGACAGAGTGTGTACATGAATATGGGTTCTTATATTTACCCATCCTTGTAAGTACTCTCTCTTGCTATATATGTTTTTCTTGGGAAAATTGTATCTCTAATCTCAATCATAAAAAGTTTTGGTTACTTATTGCTGGCATTTCTGTCTCAAAGTAGTATTTGTGAATTAAAATGTTCTCATTAGGTACTGTCAACTACTAGAAGTAAAGGAAGGTATTTTGGCTGAAATTTAAACAGACACATAAAGTTGGTTATCACTCTCTCCCAGAGTTCCTCTTTCTACTCCAAGAAGACAAGCCATTAAAATCCCAAGGTGTTCTTGGAGGAAAGGCTCTAGTCTTGCCTTTCCCTGGCTTTCTAGTGCCTTGTATATAATAAGGGTTTAGAAATATATAAGCAGGGCATTACCAACATGGCAGAGTAGGAGATACCAGCCATGCTTGAGGGAATGGGATGGCACCCCAGAATTCATATTTCAAGGAGGCACAACACAGTTCTTGAGAGAAAAATCACGTGAATGTACAAAACATTGTAATAGAGTGGCCCAGAATAAACAACGATGCCAAGGGTAGTACAGGGCTGCACTTGACCACTCTCCAATGCAGCACCCCAGACTGCCGTATGTCCTGATGGACATGATAAAGAGGATCCTGGCTGATAGGCATTCAACTCTCTCTATTGCGGGATCTTCTTCAAGGCTGAACATTTAAGGAAGAAAGTGTTTCTTTATAACTGAGAACCACATGAAAACTGAAGATCTGGCAGGAAATGGTGGAAAGTCCAAGACGTTGGCATTGGGAAGAGAAAATAATTCACTCTGAAGGAACTTTGGTGGTTGAAGGAAGACCATAGCCCTTGACACAGAAAGTGGCATTACACGGTGACTTGAGATGAGGAGTGCAATGGTTGGGCAATGGAGCAGAAACACAGTGAGGGTTTTAGCCAAAAGAGAGGGACTGTAGAGCCACAGTCATGGACTTGCATTCTGTGTGAGATACTGTCCTCCTTACCTATTAGGGACTCTTAGAGTGACATAAAAAGAAAGGGTAAATGGAAGTTTTGTTACTTAAAAGGTAAGAATCCTTAGTTCGTCTTTAAAGACTTATTATTTAAGGCCTTCAATTAGGACCCATGGGCAGAGACTAGGGAACATTAGAGTGACACAAGTAAACATCCCTGAGGACATGCAGATAAGGGGGAAGGTAATCCTTGGAAAAGTTTGGACTTCTTGCAAACCAAATAAGTGGTGATTCGAAATATCTGATTATTGGCCAAAGAAGCATAAGCCCTTTCTAGTACAGGGGAATATTTAAACTATAATTACCCACCTGGAAGACACTTCAGCCACCTTTAGCTTCAGCAAATATATTGAATATAGACAATTCATTATGAATTTTGATCTGTCTTCTAAAACTAGCTTCTTTAATTTCCACGAGCTGTTGTTCATTGGAGGAGATGATTGACATTTAGAGTTTCCTCAAAGACGAGATTTTGTTTTTACTAGATGCTATTTCTTCTGAGTAAAATGTATATTGGTAAAATTTAGTTTATGAGTTGAGAAATTTATATAATCCTTTAAGTAAGAAATTTCACAGGTGTGTATATGTTCATTCTGTTTTCTCCAGGGGGTGTGGTCACAACAAGTGACCAAAGACCACTGGAATGGCTCATCTGCAGTCAAGGAACTGGGGTCCATCCAGGAAATATCCTTCCTGGAATGTGGTGAAGGAACCTATTTGCTTCCTGTCCTATGTTGACTTTCTCAAATCCTTCTTTTATTACCATTGACACAAGGAAACATTCATACAAGACACCACACAACTATAGTCAACCTGCAGGTAAAATTGGGGGTTCCTCTTCTTATGACTCAGAAATAAGGTTATTGCTGATAAATCAGAATGGTAGAGAATTGCTCGGAACATACGATATTGCAGCCCTAGAGACAGAGAAGTTAGATAATGATATAATCGTGGCAGAGTTAGGAGGTGGAGCTGAAGAAACAAACCACAAAGATGATGACCAACAGCTTCCTGGGGCACAGTACTCAGGGTGCCAGGGACAATAGGATGAGGAGTCTACAGGAGAAAGGATAAAGAAGGGTAGTATAGTGTCCCATGAGGTTTTGGAGTTAGGCTTGTCTGACTTCTTCTTACTAACCCTATTATCTTTGCAAAACATTTCAATTCTATGTAAATTTTAGTTTTCTCACTTAGAAAATTGGAATATTAGGATTTTTGTTATTAAATAATATATGCAAAGTGTTTATTGTCTGTCACATAGTCACTCATATAGTAATAATAAAAACAAATATAATAGCAAATAATAACTATTAACATAAAGATTTCCCTGAAATTTGATCATCTAAGAGGCAAAGAGAAATGTCAATCATCAATTTTTAAGTATCTCAGGATGAGGAGTAGGGAAAAGGAACAAATTTTATGAGGGCAGCCATTTTGGATGATGAAAACAATACTTCAATGTTTATTAGATAATCTATGAGGAATAGAATATCAGAATATTTTGGTGAAGTCTTGAGTCAAAGCTAGAATCTGTAAACTTTTACCTTTTACAAATAATTAGTATCCTGGGAGGAAGATTATAATGATAAAGATAAAGAACCTGAAGGCTGTGACCAAGAATCACCCAGGGCTGTGCCAAATTCTTCTATCGTCTCAAATAAAAAATGGCGGATGTAAGAAATGACCCCTGGTAAAAATAGATGGTCTGAAAATGCGTTATAAGAGAATGTTTTCCCAAAAGAAGCTAAGAAGTAATGTTCTTGAAGATATGGGTTTTTTCTTGAAGTAACCATATTTATAAGTTTTTATTTTGCACAAACTGAGCAAAATATGTGTTTGCCAGTAAGTGTTTTCACTAGGTGAGCTAGGGCTTTCAATGCAGAACAAGACACAGCATGTACTCTGAAGGAACATGTAGAACATAAGTCATTTTATACCCAACAGTACATTGTTGTGGAGCTATATTTGTCTGATAAAGCCATAAACATAACCAGAGTAGGAATGCCATTTTCATGCTTGGAAACACAATCTAACTTTATACCAATTTGAAATTTGTATGATATCTGTTCTCTGATTTGGAATTTTGTCCAAAAGCAATGCAATTTTGATCAGACCATATTTTAAAGGAATGGGAGCGTCCATCTGGGACAGTTTTTATGATTTTCATTCTGCAACATGGAATAGAATGTCTGCTAATCGAAGACACCATATAGATATGTGGTCATTTTGCTGTAAAAGACCATCTGCCTACCTGTGTACAACATGGTTGAAGAAGCATAAAATGAAGACCCAAATCCCTTTATACTCTTGAAGACCAGATGCCTTATGACATGACTGATGGGTAGGGTGACATTCATCCCAGTGCCCATCCGGCGGGTAGATGTTACGTAATAGGCAAAAGAAGCAGCTGTCAGGAATCTGAAACACCATAACATTTTAGAATTTTATTACTAAATTTCAGCGTGAGTTGAAATTTTTAGATTATTGATTTTGTGAGGGACCTTAGGAAAATATGACTCTTGAACAGGCAAAATGTAGCTGTTTGGTATATTACACTAACTTTGGCTAGCTCTGTAGAAATGACATATTCTTAAATTTTGGAATAAGCTCAATGCTTCTTTTCTTGGGAAATCATGGACTTGATGTTAAACAGAATGCAATGGATCAAGCCATTTTAATCCTGCTTCCAAATATGGCATGCTCTGTAACCTCGGGCAATGCATTTAACCTGCATAGGGAATAGGAAAAGTGTTCTAAAGCATTTTCTTCCATGACAGAAGAATTTTAGAATGCTTGACAGGGCCTCGGGTGCAATGAAAATTAGTAACAATGGTTATTCTTCAAAGACGAGCCTCTTGCTTTTGCTGAAGTATTTTTAATATGCTGTCCAATTAGAGAGAATATGAGAAATGAGCCTCTCTGATTCTCATTTTTGGCTGGAAGTCTTGGCTGGCTATTGGGACAATCTGTTATTGCTGGCTATTGCTCTGGGGTGAGTTAATGCCAGGCCATTCAGATGCTCACTGAAATCTATATTCTTGTAGAATGGTGATTTTTTGCTTCCAGTGATCAGCTTGCCATTCTTTGTAGCGTAAGCAAAAAAGACCCCTTTCTGCCCTTTGGCCTTGTTGGACTCTTGGGTCTGCGGCTCACATTCTCTGTACCTCCTCAAGTTCATTAGTCAGTTCACTGCCATCTGTCTTTGTACCATTAACCCACTTCATGGGACACCACACAGTTGTTTTCTGTGTCTGTTCTGGTAGATTATATGCCACTGCTGTTATGCACTCTGAGGTACATGCTGTTCTAGTGACAGCTCCCTTGGAAAAGATCTGGATAGAGAATACCTCTGTGAGCATCCAAAGTTGTGGCAGAGTTTGGTCCTTGGCAGGGGGAATTGAATAAGGGCAATCCTTGATTATGCTATAGGAGGAGTGAGGCAATGGAAAAGGAGCATTCTTTATTGGCCAGTGGATAAGATGAGAATACAGGGAAACATAAAAGAAAATCAAATGGAGACTAAACCAATTTACCAGCCTTGGAAGAAAAAAACAATAGCACAAAGAAAAGTGACACATGTGAATAGTTAGCAATAGTTTAAGTTTCCTTCCATCCTTTTCTCTAACTTGTCCCATCCAGGCCACATCATGGGTGGGCTCCCTAAGTGCCACTCATGCTGCTTGCATAGTATCGAAAGAAATGGTTAAAACCAGCCTGTGGTTCCCTGGACGGCCTGATACAACAACTAGTGTAAGGAGAGAAGGCAGCACCCTGCAGACAGAGCTACACTGGATTTTTCTGCTCATTCTCCAGAATTCTATGGAATTTTTGGAAATGTTGGGGGATGAGGGTACCTTGAGGAATTGCATGCTGCAAGAGAGAAAGAAAGTGGCAGTGGTTGTGTGTGAAGTAATGAAGAGATATATGCTTTCTCCCATTTATTTATCCGATTTTTAAAATATATCCAGATTATATGCATACACAAAGGGTGCAATGCGCACCCTCCGAGAGATGGACACGCTTGGGACTGGGACTTGGGGGGAAGGGGGGGCAAGGGCATCATACGTAACCTAAACACCTGTACCCCTATAAACAACAAACAATAAAAAAAAATATATATATATATATATATACAGATTCATGGATATTTATTTTATTCTATGAGTTTTAACACAGTGTTACCATTATTTATTTCATTGTCCTAATTTTTCTATTCTGGCTATTAGGAGCCCCATTCAGGATGTTTCCTGTGTCTAGGCTTATCTTTTATACTTTCCCTGCCCCAGCCCTGGAATCTATCACTTCTCTAAAAGGTCCTGATTTCCTTTGCAAATAGTGCTTGGAAACCACGATCTGCAAACTAAACATGTTTATTGCTGTTAGGGTATCATTGCTTTTAGCCCATTTCAGTGGACAAAACTAGGCAGTATGTGTAGGTATACTAACTCATGCATACCTATGCCTCTATATTTATTTCTGTACCTATTTATCTATATAAGTATTGAAATTTATGGGTTTATTTTTATTCCTCTCATTCCAATCCAACACCATTGTGTCCTTTTTCCTTTTCTAATTTGTAACCTCCTTTCCTGATAGTAAGAAACATGACTGCTGGTATTGACAATGTATTTACTTATTTGTTCACTCCCAGTGTACATACAAGGTAGTTTCAGAATTGCTAATCCATGCATCTGTGAGAAACACATTTACTAACTAGATTACAGTATTTGTGTATAGGACTCTTTGTGTTTAGGATCTAGGCTTATTTTGATAATACATTTATTTTCTCTCAAATTTAGTTTTCAAGGTGACCTTCTCCAATATCAGC
Organism: Indri indri; assembly: GCA_004363605.1. NCBI lineage: Eukaryota > Metazoa > Chordata > Mammalia > Primates > Indriidae > Indri > Indri indri. The sequence continues at coordinate 7,122 of RJWJ010012907.1, forward strand.
TATAGTGAGATAATTATCACTTTAATAGATTTTTGATGGCACAGGTTATCACTGTAGCACAGCAATGTGTAAACTGGCTGCAGATAACGAAGATACTTGTACTCTGAGAGCAAAAAGTTTCAACTAGGTTTGCTTGTTTCATAATTGAAAGTATACACTTTAGTGTAACTTTGTGATTTTTTTCTCCCAGTATCAGCTCAAAAATCACTGTTTCTATGAAAGTTTCAGAGCAGCATACTAAATATTTACCAGAAGCCCATACCATCAACAGACATTTTAGATTTCAGTTATAGAATTAATAAATCAAAATGACCCAAAAGTTTAGTGCAACTACCCTTTTGAACAGAACTCAGCTTCTTAGAGGAGTTTCAAAATAGTAGATTTAATCTCTATTTTATTTCAATATCTATATTTTATCTCTATATTATGTGGTATCCTCCTAAAAGTTATTTGTACAACTTATAACCTCTGTAACTGATTTTTTTATAAGTGGCAGTTTTTTTCAAATCCAAATGATATAGAGGCAATTCTTAAAAACCTGTCAAAATTATAATAAGAACATAATGACATTTATACCTCTTAAGAGAGCAAAGATTAAATAATGACAATGATAGAGGCAATTCATTCATTCAACACATGCCAATGAGTCCCTACTCTATGCTAGATACTGAGAAAACAGTTGTAATTAAAACAAACAAAAATCTTTGTCTTATGGAATTCATATTCCAGTGGGAGAAAGATGGGCAACAAACAAAGTAAGAATGCTGTGTACTATTAAAGGATGATGGCAAGTGATACAGAGAAAAGAAAGCAGCAGGGAAGGTGGGTAGGGAGAGGTAGGGTCCACGGTGAGTTATAAATTCGATTGGTGTGGTCAGAAAAAGTGACACTTAAGCAAAAATCTTGAAGGAAGGGAGGGAAACAGCCACGGGGAATCTGGGTGGACAATCACCATAAAGACCTCAAGGTAGGCATGTGTCTCATGGAGTAGGCAGAGGTCAGAGTGGCTGCACTGGAATGAATTACAGAGGATTTTAAGAGATGAACTTGGACAGGTGGTGAGGTGAGGTGCAGGGCAAACAGTGAGAAGCAGGCTGAGAGCAGAGGAGTCAAATCAAGGGATTTGACTTCAAAGCGTGGCTCTGTCACTTAATCGCCGTATGGTTTTGGTTGAGGGTCATATCTTGAGTCTCAGTATTTTTAATTTGCAAAATAAAGATATCAATCTCTATCTACTCGACAGGTGGTTGTGAAGATCAAATACAATAATATGCCTGAAAATGCCTTAAAAACTATAAATCACTATAGAAACATGAAGGATTATGTTAATTTAGGTTGATATTATTTCTCTTTCATCCTGAAGATTATATCCTAGGTCTTTACCATCATCTTCATATCCCCAAAATGATGCTTCCCTTTAAATACCAGTTAGTTGTCTTTAAAGAAGTAAGCAAAAGTAGAAACATATCTTTTCAGAATAAGAGCAAAATTAAAAGGTGCTAAGACATCATATGTTTGTCTCACAAGGATTAGTGAAAGGTTAGAAATATCAGTCATAATAATCTTCTTATATCCATTCTAAGAACACTCGGCTTGAAAAAAGATAACAAACTTAGCAAAAGTTAAGCAAAAGTTTTAAAAAAAAGAAGTAGCAGGTTATTTAGAGTCACCTTGTCTGCTTTTTGAATAGGTCCTTCTGAGCAGGTGAAATAGAAAAGTTAATTTATTAGCAAAAGACTAAATAATCCATCTGGCCACCAGCATATAGAAAGGTGTCCCATATATAGAATCTTAGAGTTCAGGACAAAATCTTCATATTAAGCACCAGTATTTTTTTCTTTTTCTTTTTGAAGAGGAAGATTCATGAAGACAGTAATCTGGGTAGAACTGAAGAAAGAGAAAAACGACAGTTTTAAAATTAAATTAGTTGGGATCATGACTCTCCTGAGAGAAACAGATTTATGCTGCGTGTGTTCAATAATCACAAATAAAATGGCAAATGAAAGGGTTTATTGGTCTGCAAAATATCGTTGCATTCTCCCCAAAGCTTCATATATGTTATGGGTGATAAAATTCATCAGGATAAAAATAGAATGCATTGTAAATTGAGAGAAGCCAATTATTATTTTTGAGAGGACAACAGAAATTTGCCCAAAATTTATAGCTACTGTTGCAAAAGCTATACAATAAAAGCAATGTAGTTTAGCTAAAAGCAAATCCTCTCATGCCAGAGTAAATGGATAGAAATAAACTGCAAAATATATCTTTGCTCATGAAAATGGGAATCAGTTTTGGCGTACAGCCAAAATGAACTAAGTATGAAAAAAGAGAAGGAAGGCAAGCTTTAAGAAAATTTTCTCCACTCCAGACTGCAGCTCTTATTCCTTTGTGATTAAATGCATCAGGTTTCTCAGCAATGGCTTATATGTCTGCAAATAAAGTAGGTGATTTAACCCCTTTGAGTCTTAATTCTGCCATCTATAAAATGAGAAAGTAGAAGATATCTAAAATCCTTTCCAATTCTTAAAAAAGTGTTTTCTTATTTCTAACAATGTTGTCATCCAGCCTTTACACACCAATTTCAGGAGGGTTGACTTCAGACTTTTTTATTAGAGGCTGCTAGTTGATTGTTCTCTAGGACTATTTATTGCCTTTTGATATTTTAGCTTTTTTCTTTATTTTCTCTTGTGTTGGATTTTCCGTGTCCTTTAGCCTATGTCTTTTTGCTCTTGGCATAATCCCTTATTTTGTTGGTATATATTCTCCAGTAGGCCCTCTAATGGAGGAAAAAACTGAGTTTCTGCATATCTGACAATAACTTTATTCTACCCTTACTCTTCATTGATTGATTCGTTTCAGGATTTTAAGTTGCAATGCATTTGTCCCTCAGAATTTTGAAAGCATTTCTCTGTGGTCTTTTTTCTGCCAATGTTGCCATTCTGACTCTTGTATCTTTCTGTGTGAGCTTTTTTCTCTCAGAAAGCTTTTAAGATCTTCTCTTTATCCCTAGGGTACTGAAAAATGTGCTGTAGGGTGTGATTTTTTTAAAGTTTATTTATTTTGTGTTTTATTTTGCCTGTTTATCTGAATGTTCATTCTCTTCAGTTCTTAGAAACTTTTCTTTTATTATGAACTTTACAACTTTCCCCCCACTGTTCTCTCTGCTCTCTCTTTCTACAACACCTACCAGTGGAGTGGTGGACTCCTGGACTGATTCTCTAATTTTCCTATCTTCTGTTTCCCATTTCCCACCACTGTTTCTTTGTTTTACTTTCTGGGATGTTCCCTTCAACTTTATGTTCTAATCCTGCCGTTGAAGTCTTGGTTTTATGCCATCACATTTTTCATACCTAAGAATTCTATTTTCTTCCCTGAAAGTTCTCTTTTAGACTCTCCTGTACATTTTTCATGGATGTACTCTTATCTTTTTATTTCTCTGAAGACCTTAATTTAATTTTTTTGTTTGCTGGATTTTTTTCTTTGGATTTTTCTTTGCTTTTAAGGTTTTTTTTTTTTTTTTTTGTAGCTATTAGTTTGTTATAATCCTCATTCATATCAGAGGCTTTCCTAAAATGTCCAGTGAACCTTGGGTATCTGTTGATATTTAATATGGAGGCCCTAAAAACTGATTGGAAGCTCTTTGTATATTAGTGGGATTTGTCAAGAGTTGTTTTATGGGTGCCTGGAACCCATATATTCCCCTGAGGACTCGCAGCTGTCAGTACAGGTGAGGACCTGGCTCACCTGAGGACCCCAGCTGCCACTTTCCCCAGAGGGGTCTCTCCATCTTCTGACTGCCATGAGGACAGAGCACACTGCGGCACACCCGATGGCCAGCTGGCCCTCAGAGCTGAGTCAGAGGAAAAAGGTTGGGGTGTCAGGAGGGGGCCTCATTGTTCAATTCTGTTTTAAGAATGACTTCCTACTCTCAGCTTGTGTCCTAAGTCCCTAGGATTGACCCACAAAGTAAGAGAGAGGCCACCAGACTGTGTGTCCAGCTGCTCTTTCTACAGATTTTCAATAAACTCTCTGTCTCCAATCTCTCTTCATTATCCACCTTCAGAAATATCTTTGTTCTCTAATTCCTAAATCCATCCAACGTTTTATGGCATGAATTTTCTTGATAATTCATCAACTTTCCTAAATCAGATATTTTCCAGATATTGTTGGTATCACTTCACTTCTATGATCTTCTCCTTTGTTCTTTTTGTGTTTATTTTTCCGTTTTCAGTCATTTTAGTAGAGAATTTGGGGGAAGGGCAACAGAGTAAATCTGTATGTTGAGGCGTAAATTATAGTGAGAAAATTCTACATGATAAAGCAAGCAAACAAAAAAATTCCCCATCCCCCAGATTTCAGTAGTTAACTCAATAGAAGCTGATTTTTCTCTCATGTAATTGCCCAAGTGGGGGTTCCTGATTGATGTACATCTTTCCTTTATGTGATAATCTGGGGATACAGGCACCTTCCATTCTATGGCTCATCTATCTCCTGGGGACTCCTTGTCTTTTGCATTAAGCTGGCTGAAGTAAAGTAAGCACTGAGAATGTATATTTGCTTCTCCAAAACCTTGGCTGGGCAAACACAGGTATTGTTTCTTTTCCCATTCTATTGATTAAAAACTAGTCACATGACCACATGAAAGGGGACCGTTGACTGCTGGGGGGAAAAATATTTTGCTCGATTGCTAACCATCTTTGTCAGAGTCCTCCCCTTCAGCTCCCAAATGTTTATTGTACTATTTTTTCTACGTATAGAACAGATTCACTCCCTCATCAAGGAAGTCAGCCTAAATTCCCAATGTTCTTCCTTTATTCATTTCAAAATCCGGTGTATTTTCAATCACCTCCGTCAGATCCAGATGTGGCTCCTCAAGATCTGGCAACTTCCTGATTACATAACAAGTTACCTTCTCTCCTGACACCTCTCTATGCGCTCACACACAAAATGTACAGTGTAGGGTGCAGGCGCCCCGTTTAGAAAAGGGGAAACTGATAAACACAGTCACTTCTGGTCTGTAGCAATGACTGAATCCTGTTGGGCAGGATTCAGCCAAAACAGGAAGTTCTCTGTTTAGGTACTTGCCCTTAACTCTGGGAGGAATGCTTTTGTTTATTACCCTCCATGGCCCCCAGCACCATCCTCTTGTCAGTTATTTCCCATGAGTACACCTGAAGTGGATATTGGTGAGAATATTATACTTTGTATTTGCTCCAGTTTACCAGCCACTTTCTGAACACTCAAGTTTGGGCAGGGGTTCAGGGAAACTCCCAAGAGCTGTTTGAAAGTCCTAAGAGTCTAAGCCTATTTGAGGATATGTTTGTGGGTTTTTTGACCAAACAACTGCTTTTATTTTGTTTCTAATCAGTTCCATTGCCAGGAATTTCCCATACCTCCCATAGTATATCCCATAGATATAGTTCTCCAATATGCATGATTTCTTTGATTCCTACTCCTTAAGATTTTTCTCATTGTAATGGTGGCTGTCTGGAAACTCTCCGCAATAATAGTTTTGGCCGAGAAGGCAACATCCCTAATTATTTATTTTTGTAAGGCTAAACTCTATTTAACTGAGAAGCCTTAACAGACATTTGTTTTTTGAAGTCCTTTTAAATTTTATCTCCTGTCTATTTGAGGTCTGGGAGTATTCAGATTTTATAAAATTTTTTTTCTGCCTCTCAGAACAGCCCACTCTTGCCTGAACTCATCTATTATATTTCTTCTAACATCTTGCTAAACCTAGTAATTGTCATCCAAAAGAGTATCTGACTTTTTCAATCTCTTTCGAAACCAAATTCTGGGCTAGTTAATGCTATCTGCTGTGATAAATGGACCCCCATATTTTAGTGGCTTAATATAAGTAGAAATTTACTTCTTGTTCATGTAATAAGTTCCTGGCTGGTGATGACTTTCCTATGTGAGGGGTTTCAGGATTGCTGGCTCCTTGCATTGGTTCTTCCCATTCCCTGGAGTCAGCCAGCAGAAATGGAAGAGCATGTGGAGAAGGCCCATCTGCTTTATAACAGTCTGTGCGGAGAGTAACACACATCTTTGCACTCACTCTGTGTTTGTAAGAACTCAAGACATGGCCCCACATGGGTAGTTCCAAGTGCACCTGGGAAATGTCTTTGCAGTTGCTTGCCTACAACAATCCTATAATGTGGAAAGGGCAGGGAAAATTTTGGTGGACACTGTCTAGCTCTACCACATTCATGGGAAAGCAGAGACAAATAATCTGCCACACTGAGCAGATATTTTTTCTGCCATTTGATTTCAGCTCCAGTATCAAAAAAAATATTTATCTCAGAATTTTTTCTATCTTTGAAAGGCTTCTTACTTTACTGGCACCAAGAAAGATGTTTTCTATTTTATTTTTAATTGTTTGTGTTGTCTAACCCAATAAATAGAACAGGTTTTTTTTTTTTTAGCTCCTTTTGTATTAGCTGTAAAAAAAGTAATTTGTTTTAATGCTGAAAAACTTTGTAGAAGGTGCTCTTCAGCTCATGACACTTCCTCCTTTCTTTGGGAATGGTTTCTATAATATGCGACCTGACCTTTGCCACAGTTAGTTGAGCTAGGACTGGGGACTTCATACAAAGTGGGCCACGCATTCTCTTTTAAAAGATTGAAACATGAAAAGAGTGAGACTTAGTAACTGTGATTCATTAGAGTTGAGTCACTTTAGTGGGAGTTATCCAGCAATAAACCCGTCCTTGAAATCCTGCACTGAGATCCCCAGAGCTACCTTAATTCCTTACTTTCCTGAATCTTTTTTGTTCAATTTCTTTTGCAACATCTTGAGAAACAGCAATATTCTTCCAATAGATTCTCACTATACTTAAATCTAGGCAGAGTCAGTGTCTGTTGACTGTTAACTGCAACCAAAAGACCCTAATTAGTACCCCAGGGAAGGCAGATTTATTGTGATATCTTCAATATCTCTCCAATATCCTTTGACATTTTGAAGACTTTTTTCCTCATTAATTCTTACGTTAATGGCTTAGATTGAATACTTTATCCCATGGCCTGTAGGTCTTTTCAAAGTCTAAGAAGTGGTTTCTTAGAACAAGATAAATGTCTTTGGCCACTCCAACTATTCAATTGGTTATATGCCAGATTCTCTAGAAACACAAACTTCTGCATGGGAGTCATTGGCACTTTAGGTAGGAAGATGAAATGGCCATTTCAGGCAAATGTGCTTCTGTTTCACAAAAGCCTGTTTCCATCTGACAAGCATGATGGTGCCTTTCAACATGGATAAATTGGCAGTTTCCAATAAGGTCTGCTTGATTTGCAGCTGTGTTCATTTGCACTTCATGAGACTCTGATTTGACTTGTCCTGTGAAGAACAGGCACAGAACAGGCACAGCTTAGTGTGATTCCGAATCACACTAAGGCAGGACTGTGCATATCTGCCTAGGAAATTCATCATGTGGTGATGTCCTTCCTCTCTGGGGCTGCTTGCTGTTGAGTAGGGCAAAGCTCACTGATATTCTGCCAATCTCTTTGTCCACAATACAGTGGTCATAGGAAAATATGTTACAACAATTTCCTGGGATAGTGGCATGATTGAGAGTAAATATCTTGCTCAAGGTCATGTAGTATGTAAATGATAGAGATGAAATTTTAACTCTTATCTGTAAGGCTTTAGAGCCAAATTTCAAGATCTCTTTATATACAACCTTTTATGTGCTAGACACTTAAATAGATGCTGAGAGATTAAAGATAAAATGTTAAAAAACCTTTGCTTTTTGTCCTTAAAAATTTTGTGGTCTATCAGTAATTAGTTAATATCATTATTATTAATAATATGTTGAGTGAAAAAAAGAGAGGTATGCATGGGGATATGAGGATATAGAAAAGAAAGAAGTATCCCCTCATGGGAATTTGAGGAATGCTTTTGGTTGAGAGAACATTTGGGCAAAGCCTTAATAATTAAATGTTAGCAGTGCACAGAGATGGAAAAAATGAGAAGGGCTCTCTAAAGTAGCAGCACCATCATATGCAAAGATACAGTGGCATAGCATTTGGTATACTCAACGCATAGAGTGCAGGCCAGGGAATATTGAAAGATTATATTTGACATATTGGTAATGATCAGTTCATGGAGAATTGAGTATATTCAGGCTAGCTGCTTGGGTGTAGGGAGGAACATATTGCATATTAGTAATGAGGAGCATAGGTTCTGGAACCAGAATGCCTGAGTTTGAATCCTGGCTCCGTGTGATCTTGGACAAGTTCCTTGACATCTATGTATTAATACCTTCGTTTACTAATCTGTAAAAAAGAGGATAATATATTTCTGTTATAAAGATTAAATTAGTTAAGGTTTATAGAATGCTTAGAACAGTGCCTAGAAAATGGTAAGCACTATATAATGATTATTATTTTCTTAATTTTGATAAAATAAATAGAAGTGTGGAATGAGAGAAAAGTTTTGCATGATACCAAAATTTCTGGATTTTTTTGGTGGATGATGGCGCTATTTCTTAAAATAAAAAATATAGTAAGAGAAGCAGGGTTTGTCAAGAAACATAAAGGATTTTGGTATTTAAATGTGATTTTGATAATCTTATACAGCATCAAATTGGGCCTATTCTACAAACAATGAATTTAGAAACCTGAAGGTCACAGATAAATTTAAAGATACAGGAATCCTCATGTACATATTGATGAAACAATAATGGTAGATAAATTAATCCAAGATAGATGTGTACAGAAAGCCTAGTGGAATAAAGATGAAACCCTGGTGAGTACAACGATGTGAAAGGTGTGGACAGTACAAAGTAGTCACAGTAAGGCAGGTGAGGAATGTGAGGAGGAAGTAATGCTATCCAAAGCAAGGGAATCCACAGTTTCAGTAAGAACATGGTAAGAGTCTACAGGATTTGGCAGTATGGGGGCCATTATATTAGGCACTGTAATCCAATGGCAGGAGTCTCAAATAATTCAAGGTTTTTACACAAGGGTGAAAGAGTAATGGTTGGGAAGTGGCATTGATGAGAGTGCCTTTTGGCCGTGAAAAATGTAAGATATGCAAAATAAGTTGTAGTTGGGAAGACTAGAGGCAAAATGGTGGAGTGAGAAAGTTTGTTTCCTTGGGCATAGAGATTCTAGGTGGCACAGGAAATGTATTGGTAGGGGGACTTTGGAGAATTGATTACGGAAGAACAAACGGACATTTGTATGGGGAAGAGCTAGGCAAGAGAGAAGGTCAATAAGCCCCTGTAGGGGCTTACATCTCAGGCAGGGATCAATAATGTTAGGCCTGTTTAGCATCCTGGGATTAATGTTGCAAGGTTATTCACAGCATTCGCTGCTGGGTTGGGGTAGGAGCTGGGGAAGGGACCCTTTCCTCTCTGGAAAGTGTCAATCCTTTCTGCTATCTCTACATATGACATTAAAGTTTTAGTCATGCCCCATTTTCATATTCTAGTTTTATTTTAAGCTTACAACAACTCTAGGTAGGACAGGAATTTGTTTTTTCAATTTGTAATCAAAGACATTGAAGTTCAGAGTAGTAAAATGCTTTATATAAAGTCACTCAGCTTGGGCAAGAGCTGGGCCATAATCTAAGGATTTGGACTCAGAGAACAGTATTTTTTCCTAGCGCAGCATAGGAAACTATTCCCTGAATCAGATGTTGAAACTAAAATTCCCACAACACCTATTATAAGTGAGATTGGAAGGAAAAGGATACTTTTCTATGATGTTGATGACAACATCATTTGGTAAAAATGTTCTAAAAGGCAATTGGCCTAAATATGAACATGGTCATTTACCCAGAACTTTCACATCTAGAAATTTATGCTAAGGACATTATCAGAGATTTGCATGAAGATTTATATAGAATCATCTTTATATACTGGAGATTTTATATACATATTTTAAAAACAGACTTTTTTAAGAGAAACTTTGTGTTTACATAAAATTTGAGCAGAAAGTACAGAATTTCCATGTACTTCTCTGACCCCCATGCACACAACCTCCCCACTATCAACATCCCGTACCAGGGTGGTACATTTGTTACAATGAATGAACCTACATTGACATATCATTATTGCCCAAATTACATAATTTACACTAGGGTTCTCTCCTGGTGATTAACATTTTGTAGGTTTTGACAAATGTATAGTGACATGTATCCACCATTGTGATATCATACAGAATAATTTCACTGTCCTCTATCATGGATATTTTATTGCTATTTATATAGGGAAAATTTGAAAACATCCTAAACATAGAATATTGGCTGATAGGTTACATAAATTAAGGCTCATCCATATGACAAAATATTATGCAGCCATTAGAAAAATATGCTGATAATGTGAGAAAACCTTTTAAATACAGTATTAAATGAAAAAAGAATCAAGTTATAAAATATTATATATAATATCAACTTTATATTATATATACACACATGTATACATGCGAACAATATAGACAAAAGACTGGAAATATATATATCAAAGTGTAAAACACTATTCTAATAACGCTGTAATAAATAGTTTCAATACATTTTTTAATATTTTAGAATATCGCTTTAAAGGAGAATCTAAAAGTGGGACCATTGAATTAAAGGAAATGACATGTTTTCACCCTTGCATCTATTTTGTATTCTCATTTTTTTCCAACTGGAAAAAAACTGCTCATTCCTTGATGATAAGTCTAGATCTTATTCACAGATGATTCTCTTCATCATTGAAGGAGTAATTGCATGTAGTAGGTATAGGGGCCATTGCTTTAACTTTCTCCACATTTGCTCCACTCTTCCATGGAGGGAATTGACAATTTATGTCTCTATTATCAGTGCCTGGTCTATAGTAGATGCTCAAAATCTGCTGAATGAATGAATAATCCTAGCTTAAGACTTTGATCAAACTGTGTTTACTGATGGGTGGGTGGGTCACTGTGATCGGAACCATGAAACTATGTCCCTTCTTCCCCTCAACTTTATTAATTCCGGGAGCCTGATATGTATGTCAAGCCAGGCATACTTTGGGAAATGGGCTAGTTGTTTAAATTTCCTCTTTTGATGCTTGCCTGAGTTAGCTGCTTATCACCCTGAATTCATTTCTTTTGGAGCTGGCTAAGGATTTGAATTCAGACTTAGGACAAGGTAAAGGTCTTGCTTTACATTCTGGCCTGGGCTGTTGGTACTAAAACATCCTTTACCAAGGAGCTCTGTACAGTCATGCGCTGCACAATGACGTTTTGGTCAGTGATAGACTAGATGTACAGTGGAGGTCCCATAAGGTTATAATACTGTTTTATTTTTACTATACCCTTTCTATGTTTGGATATATTTAGATACACAAATACTTACCATTTTATTACAGTTGCCTACAGTATTCAGTACAGGTACATGCTGTACAGGTTTGTAGCCTAGGAGCAATAGGTTATACCATATACCCTAGGTGTGTAGTACGCTATGATGTGCTTACAACAATGAAATTGCCTAATGATGCATTCTCAGAAGGTATTCCCATCGTTAGGTGATGCCTGACCATATTAGGGGATTACACTCTAACACACATTATAACAAAATGGCATTTTTTTTTCACATTGGTAAAAGTGTGTGTGTGTTAATGTGTGTGTTTCTACATCTCTTAGGAGGAGGGAGAGTAGGGATTCTTTGGGGGGCATGATCAAGGCATTCTTGGGTATTGGTTCCAATAACATAAATCCTATATCATTTCTAATGGAAAGCATGAAAAACACTTTTGGCTTTAATATATTTGAACCCTGACTATTTGAGGATAAGAGTAAGTCAGACATCACTGTGAATCAGTTTGGAGGGTTATCTAGGGTATAAGCAGTCCTAAGCAAAAATTTATTTTAGAGCCAGTTTTGTCTTAACATGTTTTGGAGAATATCCAAGTCTGGCTGAAAAAAATGCTGAACTAAATTAGTGCTGAAATTGAACCGTTTGTATATCAATTACCATCAAAATAATACTTCAATCTTTTTCCTTTTTTAATTCTTCCATCAGTAGCATAAAACTGCACATTTTCTTCTTCAACCCACTGCTTTGGGTACGGTCTTGCAAACCCTGGGTAGCTCAAGATTCAAGCTATGGAGTTTGCATCGAACGCAGTTGCATCTCTGTTTTTTTGCATCAGCGACATAAGAAAACATATTTCCCTTAGAAGGACTGCCACCTTTTTGCATTCTACCTTTATAGAAGGAGCAGATTACAAAAGATAAAACCAGGAAGAATAGCAGGGGATTGGCCTGTTTTAGCTCCCATGGATTTTAAATTGTAGTTGTAAAGGAGCTCAGAAATGAGCTTGAGCACATGAGGAGGACAAAGAGACTGAAGAAGAAAAGATGTGATGTTTTGAGAAAATTGCATTTCTCTTTGTCTCTTTCTCTGGGCCAGAGGAAGAGGGTGTGTGGGTGTGGCAGAAAAGAAAATACTGGAGAGATGTTTAATTTTGACCATTAAATTAAAAAATTTTGAAAATGTTATCAACACCAAAAATAAAATTCTGATCTAATTTCCTCTAATTTTTGACAGAGGAGTTCTCTTCCTTCCATTTTTACAATAATAATGTTTATGGTGCTTATTTTTGACCATTTCTTTAGAAAAGTATTGAGATTTTTATTCTTACCAATAATCACCAATAAAAGATAGGTAGTTTATAGTTTTTTTGTTCTTAGATGTTCTTTTGTTATTACAACAAATTCTGAAACCTCTGATGGTTACCAAACAAGCAACAGAGGAATGGTGACTGTTTCCTTGCCACACAGTCCCCAATGCACAAGAATTTTGACATAAACATGTAACGTTTCAATAGGTGTGCATGTTAGACCATATAGAATAAGCCTAACTCTCTTCTGTTGTATAAGCTAAGTGGCATTTCCGAATCCGTTTAATCCATTTTGAAAATGGACACATCTGATTTTGCTCAATAATGAAACACCAAGAATAATATATTTGTGTGTATGAGAGAATGTATTTGTGTGTATGCACGAGTGTGGGAAAGAGAGATGCATTTCACAAATGCAAATTTAATGGTTTCTGTTTATATTCAATTTAAATGCTAACTAGATAAAAATCTAAAGGAACTGAGAGAAATTAGTAAAATTAATCAGCCCCTGAGAAAAAGTTTTATAGAATCCTCCTCCCTTCACTGTCAATGAGTTAATTAAATTTAACCCAACAAACTTATTGGGGCATACCATGTACAATGTGCCTTAGCTAGAAGCTAAGACACAAATCAACTCTCAATGTGTGCACTCTGAAATTAAGATTGCTGCCAGATTTGTATAAAATTAACATTTCATTTTATTTATTGCTTTGGGAAGGCTTAAATAGCATATCTCTATCTGTTGGATATATTGCCCAGGTTATAGTTAGAATATAATACATAATAATAAATAAGACATTTCTTTTTGTTTTAATAATCTTGATCAACTTATTTAGTTATTTGGAATTTCCATTGGGAAGTGAAGTATTTTATCTTCCCCTCAAAAAGCCTAAAATAATCTGTGTCGATCTCTCAGATCAATTGTTTTGACTGAATGAAAAAATATATTTTGACTACTCATTTGACTTAAAGTGATCTAGCAACTTGGCACTGATGTATTAAACAAGTATTTTGGGGCATCTACTAAATGCATAATAAGGCTAGGCACTGAGGATAAAATTAGAAATGGTATCAAAAGAACTCTAGGAAAGTGTTTAGTCACTGAAACTTACTTAAAATTTATATTAAATTTCTCGAGTGTCAATGAGATTCTAAATATAAACAGTAATCTAAAATATGTAGTTTTGTAAATTAGTCCTTTTGGGTAGGTCTAGCCTAAGAAAAGCCATTACCCATGTTTGTAAATTGAGGTATGGACTCTGCAGTTTTATCCTTGTGAATATCTTTGTCACTGTCCTGTCAAGGATCCATAGTCACCATAAATGCCAGATTACTGTGAATTATTAGTTATTTTCCCAAATATTTACTGGATGCCAATTATTTACCAGCCATTGTGCTTGACATTAGGGAACCCAGAAATTACTTAGCTCAAAAAATTGTGAAGCTTTGAGAGTCCTTAAAGTGATCATATCGCTCATGAGAGGATACAGTGACTTTTATCTGAGAGCAAGAGGGAGGCAGGGGTTCTGCCATGGGTGTCAAGAGGAAGACAGTAGTTCTAGAAATCCAGAGACAGGTTTCTAGGTTTCTGAGCCAAATCTAATATTCTAAATAAAATATTGCAAAGTATCCATTTTCATTTAATATAGTGACTTCACATACTATATTTATGAGTCCAATAATTGGCATATTGAATAACCTGAAAAAACCCTTCTCCTACTTTTGGAAGTTCTAATATGGTTTATGAACTTTTCATATTATTCTTTAAAAAATTAAAACAGAATATTATTACTTGATTTTTAAGTAAATAATAATCAAGTAGCTTAATAAGGTATTAACAGAATGACCATTGTCTCTTAACATTATAAATTTCATTTGCAATAATAGACTTAGAGGTGAGATTATACATATTCATTGAATTTGACATTGAATTTATAGTTGATTTGTAATGGTAAGATGATTTTTACTGCATTTCCATTTGTTTCTCCAAACTCCATCGCATAACTTCCAGTTCATCTTAGAGTTATCAGTTCTATATATATATAAAAATTGAAATTCATGCATTTTTCAATAGCAGTGCAGTTATATTAGATATTCTGGCTTTGGTAGTTTATATTATAAGAAGACACATCAATTTCTCTGAATTTTCTCAGCCAAATTGAAAAGTCTTAAAGTATTAAAAATAAAAGAGACTAAAAAATCCCTTCTTATATTGAAGCTTCAGTTTTCAAATTAATGTACTCTGGCTTCTTTTTTAAAAGCAAAATAAATCTGAACCTGTAAATGTGAGACCACCCCAGATAAGTTATACTCTTGTTGAGTGACTCATGTGCATTTTATTAGCTCTGTAAATATGAATTTACATTATAGATGCTAATGGTTTTGAGGAAGTTGTTAAGGCCTAACAAGTCAATGATCCATGATTTTTAAATTCCTTAGACACATATTTGCATAATTTACCTTTCAAAACTTTCATAAATGCATATTTATAGGGTAGACTAAGGTTTAATATTTTATTGCCAAGTCTATGCTTCATAGTATAGAAACCACATTAATTTACTTGTTCTTGCATATAGCTCTGGGGACATTCATGACTAGTAAATTTTTCATTAGTCAGAAGCCAGTTATCTGGAAAACTTCACATATTTAGATTCTCCCATTTAGGGGAATGTTGTACATAACAATTTTATAAGAGGTAAGTCAATAAATATGTTTTTAATACCTACAGACCTGCTATGTGCTAGGCACTGTGTTGGAAACTGTGGATACAGAACGAACAAGGCATTGACTCTTCCTTTGCCAAGCTTTCATTTAGTTGGCAAGTACAATAATAGGTGAGCTGATAATAATAGTTTTATTTTTCTAAAATCAATCTAGGAAAAAGAGACACGACACATATTAAGTAAATATATTGACATAAGGTCTTTATTTAAAAATTGGTTTCTAGGATAAGTTCTAAGATCACAAAATCTTTTGCCCTCTTCTGGACACTGTCCACATCTCCGTCTACCATCCTCCACTGTGAAAACTGCCAGCCAGAACACTCACCTGACGTCGCAACGGAAGTCAAACACAATGTGTGCTCACTGGTCATTGTAACCATGACTCACTGTATTTTCTTTTCCATGTTGTTTCCTCATATGTTCAGAGTTTGAAGCATTGCTTAATTGCTGATGGTGTTAAATTAGATCAATTCACTTAAACTTGGCAGAGTATAGTTTGGTTCTGATCAATTCAGTTCAACTCCCCAAATGGTCTGCAGTGAGCAGTGTTCTGCCTTCAGTTCTTTGTCAGTTTTTCCTTTTGTGATCACAGCGGGAAAGCAGGTAAAACTAGCAAGCAGGTCTGTAAATGAATTGTCCCCATAACCTGTTTGTGTTTTACTTAGGCAACCATTCACCTTGTCCTGCTTTACAAATAATTCGGTTTTTGTGGAATTTTCTTTGTTAAAGCAGTGTTCTAGGAATTCTGTTTAACCCTCCCTCTTTATTAAAATTATATATCTATAGTTTATATATATTCAAATGTGAACATATTTATAATATTAATATATTTAAATTAATGTATCATTAAAATTATATTAATACAATCTTTGAAAGGTAAAATTTTCAAATATGTGTTTAAAGTTATTTATATATTAATATATATGAATATGTCTATATTAGATTATACAGATATATATTATATTAATAATAAATCAGTTTCTGAACAGAACACATCATGGTCAACACAATTTAAAAGGCGAAAGACTTATATGATCTGAAGAGAAACCAGAGTATAACACAGTGTAAAATTATTCACTGGTTTCTTCACAATCAAAAAACTCTAGGGCCCGACGTGGTGGCTCACATCTGTAATCCTAGCACTCTGGGAGGCCGAGGCAGGAGGATTGCTTGAGGTCAGGAGTTGAAGACCAACCTGAGCAAGAGCGAGACCCCGTCTCTATTAAAAATAGAAAAAAACTAGCCCAGTCTGGTGATGTGTGCCTATAGTCCCAGCTACTTGGGAGGCTGAGGCAGGAGGATGGCTTGAGCCCAGGAGTTTGAGGTTGCTGTGAGCTAGGCTAATGCCACGGCACTCTAACCTGGCTTTTTGAGACTCTTGTCTCAAAACAAAAAACAAAACAAAACAAAAATCCTCTACTCACTCCCAAATACTGACCATTTTTGTCCTCTGTCTCCTCCCTACTTCTACTCCCTTTTTGAATTCTGGTTCTTTAATCAGTGGAATCTTTCAGTGTATTAGTTTGGTTATTGATAATTTCTATTAAGCAAAAGCTACTGTAATAATTTTTATTTCAAACTGTTAAATGTGCACAGTTCAATTCACCTCAGCAAATGTCGTTCTATTGTCCTTCCTTTAGTAAATAAAACACCATAAATGTTGGGTTATTAAATATAATGAAAGTTACTGAGCCTCTGTGTCTCACATCTGTGAAGATGTGTGAAAAAAGACACACTAGGAAGATCCAGGAAATGTGCTAACATTCCCTTTCTCCATTCCAGAATTTTAAATTCTGTGCCTGCCAATTTTTTACTTATAAATGGCAGGCTGAAAACTTTAGGATTGGGAAGACTCTCAAGAAGAATAAGGCACTGGTTTGAAGGTGTCACCAGACGATTTAAATCATAAATTCATGCTCCTCTCCTGGTTTCTGACAACCTAGATGGAGGATGTGGTAGGTAACAGGAGCTGTCAGCAAAGAGCAGAACTGAGGAGATTCCCAAATGGGAGTGAGAGTATGGGACACGGATCCAAGTTTTATGACTAGCCAAGGCCAGCTTAGATTTTTCACATTGGCCGCCTTCATTTCCTGACTTCCTAGAATCATTATGAAAAGCAAAGTTGGTTTTCTATGAAAGAATTCACATAAACTTTCTGGCTGAGATTTTCTTTCTTATTACATTCTACAATATTTAAGCTCTATTTTTTTTCTTATTACTTTCTTATTATGTTCACACCCTAATCTAGATATGATGGGACATTGGCAGGTGGCTGCAGTGACACCTTTTAATCTTCTTCTGTCACTCTTTAAACTGTTATTTCAGGATTATTATATTCACCTGCCATTCACCCTCTCATCTAAATTTCAATTTGTTTCCATGTTTTTAGTGCACCATTTTAAAGAAAGCATTTATGAGAGATGTTTTCAAATGCTCAGCATATGAAATTTCTTTTGAATTGAAAAACTTTTAGGTTGTTTTATGCACTCTCTCCTCTCTTTCCCTGAAGACCGTCAGTGACCAAGAAAGGCTGATGACAATGAATAATGAATCAAAGAAAAGAAAAACAATTCATATCCAGGATCTAATTAAAGATCATTTATTGCATCTAGTTATCATGGCTCTTTAGTCTCCTCTAATTTGGAATAGTTCCTTAGTCTTTTTTTTTAATGACCTCGACATTTATAACAAGCATAGGCAAGTTGTTTTGTAGAATGTACCCAACACTGGGTTTGTCTGATATTTCCTCATGTTTAGATTTAGGTTACACATTTTTTTTTGGCGGGGGAGCAGGGCTAATCCAGAAGTAATGTTGTCTTTCTCAGTGCATCAGTAGGTGCATGAGGTAGAATCGTCTCAGTACAGATGATATTTATAGTAATTTTGTTGTTAAGGTGGTATCTTCCAGGGTCTCCACTGTAAAGCTACCATTTTTCTCTGTATAATTTTAAAGTATTTTATAGAGAATGCATCATCTATGTATATATCCTGTTTTTCATCACACTTTCACCCACTGATCAGTAAACTTAGAATAAAGACCGTTAATTAGATAATGTTATTGTATTCTTGTTCATTTCCTGATTTTGATGAGTATACTGTATTTATTGAGAGGATGTTCTTGTTTTTAAGGAAATAAACAATGAAACATTTACAATGCAATAAACAAATATATAATTACTAATTATAGTAGGAGATTAAAAGAGGCAAACAGGTCACAGTGATGGAGAACAATGAGAGAAACCTACTTAATGTAAGGAGTCAGGAAAGGCCTCTCTAAGGAGATGACATACAAGCCAAGTTCAGTATAAGATTAAGTTAAGCAAATAGGAGAGAATTTAAGCAGCATGTGCAAAGATCTCCTGACAAAAGTGATCTTGGTGTGTTCAACAAAGCAAAAAACATCAATAATCTTGAGTGGGAGAGAGTGGTGTACCATGAGGCTGAAGCAGCAGGCAAGGTGCAGATCATGTAATAGAGAAAACTGCAAACTGTAATAGAGAATTGGGGTTTTACTCTAAGTGCAACAGAAATCTGATGAAGCAGGGGAATTCCATAGTCTAATTTCCATTTTAAAAAGATTATTTTATGCAGCATAAATTTGAAGAGACATAAGAACGGGTACTAGAGAGACAGATTGGCAGAAAGCTGTTCTGGATATAGAAGACTTTGGTTTGGAAAGAGGTGTGGAATTGAAGATGAAAAGCACTGAGCAGTTCAAGACAGATTTTAGAGGTAGAATTATGAGAGCTTTATTAATGCACATCTCAGTGTAGGGATCTTGTATGTGTGTGTGTGTGGGGGGGGTGACAAAAGTCACCGCCAGGTTTCTTATTTAACAATGGTAGAGAGTAGAAGTTACTTTATAAAATGGGGCAGACGGGGAGGGGGAAACACGAAGTGTGATTTGGGCATGTTAAATGTGAGACGCCTGTGGGAGACTCAAACAGAGAAACAGGCAGTGGGATATATGAAGTTTAGAACGGAGTGTTGGCATGGGAGTCAGTGGCAATAGAGATGGTATCTAGAGACGTTGGAAAGGAGGAATGGAGAGAAAGTAAAGGAAGAGGACCATGCTTTGAGAAGTCCTGCACATGGAGGTCTAGTAGAGAAGGAAAAACCTGCAAAGGGACCAAAAAGGATTGGACAGAGAGGTGGGAATCATAGCAAGAGAACGTGGTTATAATGAATCCAAGAGAGGAGAGTGTGGCAAGAAGAGGATGTTCAACTGTTTTGAAATTTATGGATAATTTGAATAAGACAGGATTTAAAATGTGACCAGGCAAGTGGAAGTCGTTGGTGATCTCGGCAAGAATAAGATAATGTGTAGAAAATTCACTTAGGTGTGAGTCAAGAATAGTATGGGAAGTGAGGAAGTGGAGACAGCATGTGCAGACTAGTGTTTCCAGGTGTTTGGCAGTAAACGGAAGAAGAGGAATAGAGAGAAACACATGTGCATTTTACGAATAGGGAATATTAATTATATCATGTTTATATACTGATATGAATAATTTGGGGGATAGAGAAAATGATGAGGTAGAAAAGAGAAGGAAGGTCAGAAGCTTTTGAGATCAGAAGGATTGGGATCACTGGAACCTGATATTTGATAGGTTAAAGGTCACTTCTAGAATTTAGGACCTAGATTGTAAAGAAAAGAATCTGGCAATTTGGAGATAATGAAGCATACGAAAATATTCTTGAACTAATGGGATAGTAAGCTAGCAGAGCAATTTGATGCTTGTGATCACCATTTCGAAGTGAAATCTATTTGCTAAGTAATACAATTTTTCTCCAACCATGTTCAGCTTTTCAGATGTAGATTTATTGCAGTCAAATACTTTAGACCTTGCATTTAAAGTGTATGCATGGACCAGCAGTATTGATTTCTCCTAGAGGCTTGTTAGAAGTATAGACTCTTGGACCCACATCTATAGAATCAGAATCTGAATATTAGTAATGGCAGGGGATGTGAATAAACATTCAAATTTGAGAAGCAGTTTTTAATATCCCCTAATGTTGGGATTTTTTTCAGTCAGGTTGTTGAGCAGGTGTGCCTCATCTTTCCCTAGATTTATCACATACCATCTGTATAACCTTGGGCAGGCTGCTTAAGTTCTCCGTGTTGGATTTCTTATTTGGCAAATAAGGTTAATGATAGTTGGATAATCCCTACTTTATAATATTGCTGTTAGAATTAAGTTAGCTAGCATGGAAAACAATGCCTGCCATATAGAAAATTCTGAAATAATGACTATCATTGTCATTATTATTGTCATGGAACTCGGTGACACAGGTGGATCCTGGAGAAAGCTCATGAGCGCTAAGATGAGAACAAGCAGCCAGGACAGAGGTTAAATGGATTATCTGCATGGGTGTTGAATTCTCTGTAAATAACAAAAGGAGTTGAGGTAGGGAGGGAGACATAAATCCTAGAGCTAATACAGGAAGTAAACAAGAGTCGTTGATGGCATGATGAAGGAGAAAGGGTCACAAACTCAGATTGTCTGAGCTCAAAAGAGGAGCAGGAAGTATGATAAAACAAGGAAGAAATGGCTGGACAAAGCATTTGGAGAGCAATGAGGTCACCCTTCCCACCTGTAAGCCTAGAGGAATTTGGGTCCTTGCTCTGCCTCTTACCAGCAAGGCGATGTTACGTATGTCATTGAAATTCTCTGAACTTCAGTACTTTAACCTGTGGATGATATGGTTCATAGCCTCTATTTCCCAGGTGTGCTGGCTCTCACAGTGCTCTGTTAATACCGTTAAGTATAGCATTCATTGTGAGATATGTAATTGTGTCTTCTTATCTGTCTCTAGAGGTCTGGAAAGACAGGATCTATACCACACTTGTGTCAAGGAATTAAACACTCAAGATGCTTAACCACTTTAAGCCTCAAAAATATAAACTCATTCCGAATATTGAAAAAGATAGAAATGACCAATTCATTAAATGAGGCAAGTAATTGATTAAAGACAGCACACATGCAAAAGAACGAACTGGTTAAACGAATGTCATGTAAATAATATTTACTGAATTTAATGGCAACTTAAAAAATCATTCACCACAAAAGCTTTATCCCAAATGCAATGATAGTTTTATATCGGGAAGTCTGTTAATGTAATTCACCTTCTCACTATGCCCATTAAAAACAAAGATGTTTAAATAAGGGATATAACTACTAGAAATAAAGAAGGAAATTGTTGTATGAATCAATATGGACTATATGTAACTGGAAATTTCAAGAGAATGAGATAAACTTTAAGAAACAATAAAGGGGTGCAAGATAATAGAAAAGCAAAGAATAAATATAAAAAATATCAATACTTACACCATTTAGAAGTAATATTCATTTCAATGGTAAAATGGAAAATGTTTCTATGCCAATAGCAATAAAAAATCTTAAATAACTAGAAAAACCCTTGATAAATGTGTAGGAGCCATAAAAGTAAACTATAAAATTTTATTAAGAAAGATAAAAGTGATTTAGGTAAATGGGAACATATGATGTTTCTGAATAGGGAAGAATAAATATGATACTAGTTCTTTTAAATACCTTATAGTTGTAAATTCTAATAAGAATTACAGTGGGGTTTTAAATTTTTAAAAATAATTATAATAAACGTGAGAGGGAGTAAGATGAAAACAGTTAAGGAAAAAATTGGAAAAACCTGTTCTGCCTACTATCAACATATTTATGCATCTGTAAAAGTTCAAACATAGTGGTTTTGTATAAGAATTAATAGATAAATGGAATGGATTTTATAGCCTGAAATAGATGATAGTATATGAATAAGAGAGATTGTATTAAGAGAGGCTGGTTTATTTAGTAATAACATTTACCTTAAAAACTCAAGGGCTTAACACAAAAAGGTTTATTATTTGTTCAGCTATGTGTCCAGAGCCAGCAAGGGGCTCTGCTTCACAAAATCACTTAGGACCCCAGGCTGAAACCCTTAGGTTTCGCCATTTGTGACTATGATCTGAAATATGTGGCTTCCTCAGTAACTGAGAGAGTGGAGGGAAGAATGGAAGGGTCCCACAGTGGCTCTTAAACACTTCCATCTAGAAGTGACGTGTATCACCTACATTTCTAGCCCATTGGCCAGTCATATGGCCTCACCCCACTGCCGGGGAGCTAGTAAAGAGGAGGAGAGCAAGATATTGGTGAGAATGAGCAATGTCTACTACATCTACATTGTCATAATAATGTAAATACCAACCATTGGCTTAAACAGCACTTTATAGGAAAAGTGTGGGTGGGGCAAAGTTGGGGAAGTGTAGAAATGCTAAATTCTCATTTACCACAAGAGACCAATAAATGATATTCAAAATGGATAAATCAAATAATAGCAGTATAAGCACATTATTTTTGAAATATGGAGGCAACTGTCAGAAGGAATCATTAAAAGAGTTGAAAGTTATTGTGTATGGGGATAAGATAAAATGAGTAGAAGACATGAGAAAGGGGATAGCTGTAAAGTTTTTATTTTAAAATCACTTGAATTTTGGTTGTGCATATGCATCACTCTAATAGCAAAAAGTAATTAAAGTCGGAAGGGGGTAGAGTTATCTAAATAGAGTTGGGAGTATGGAAAACAAATTTTTATTCTCATATCATGTAATACACAAAATAAATTCCACTTATTTTTGAGTTAAATGGAAACTATATATGACTATACAATGTAAAGGACAAATAAGTGAATATTAAATGGATCTTGCAATGAGGAGAAACATTCAGACATAAAACATTGAGCAGCATAATGAATGAAAAGACAGATAACTGACTATATAAACTTGTGCCAAAATATGATAATTTAAGAGGCAAATGTTGAGAACATATTTACAACATACATTATAAACATACACTTATGCTTGTGTATATATTCCTTAATATATAAAATCTTTTTTATCATTATGAAAGATAAACATCCCTTCAGAAAAATGGGCAGGGATCCCAAATATTATAGGTAACTTAAGAAGGAAGAAATACTAACAAGACATGCAAGAAAAATTTCAAACTGATAAAAAATGAAAGGAAACTGAAAATGTGATACTATTCTTGACTACTCGAATTGGCAAATACAGACGAGACTACTCAATGCTAGCACGAGTGTAGTGAGACAAGAATGCTTATATCTGACTGCTGAGACGAAAAAGTGGAATGTTTCTCTCTGGGAACATTTATCAGCATTTGTCAAGAGCCTTAAAAGAATTAACTCCAAAGATCCTGGTTAAAGATAGCAGAGTCAGGTTGAATCACAACATCTCTTTTCTGTGCTTTCTAACAAGGAAAACCAAAATAGTAATAATCAGGAAAAAAAAAATAGATTTGCCTATAGCAGCAATACAGTTAAAAGGATAGTTTGCTAACCACCATTCTTTACTTGTAGGAGCTTGGCTTTTTTAGATTCCATATATAAGTGAGATCATGTAGTATTTGTCTCTAGTTACCAGAGGCTAGGGGGTGGAGGGTAGACAGGGATGGGATAGACATTGGTCAAAGGGTGCAAAGTTTAGTTAGAAGGAGTCAGTTGAGTCTGGTAATCGATTGCACAGGCTGATGACTATAGTTAATAATAATGTATTGTATATTTAAAATAGCTAAAAGAGAGGATTTAAATGTTCTTACCACAATGAAATGATAAATATTTGAGGTGATGGATATGTTAATTAGCCTAATTTGATCATTCCACAATGTATATATGTATCAAAACATCACATTGTACCTCATAAATATTTACAGTTATTATTTGTCAATCAAAAATAAAATAAAACAAAGGATAAACTTTCTGTACCAAACTTCGAAAGAGACAAATCCCCGAGGAAGGTCGGTCTCGGCGGCTGATGCCTGTAATCCTAGCACTCTGGGAGGCTGAGGCGGGAAGATGGCTTGAGCTCAGGAGTTTGAGACCAGCCTGAGTAAGAGTGAGATCCCATCTCTACTAACAATAGAAAAATTAGCTGGGTGTGGTGGTGCATGCCTGTAGTCCCAGTTACTTGGGAGGCTGAGCCCAGGAGTTTGAGATTGCTGTGAGCTAGGCTGACGCCATGGCACTCTAGCCCACGCAACAGAGAGAGACTGTCTCAAAAAACAAACAAACAAACAAACAAACAAACAAACACACAAACAAAAAAACCCCTAAAAGATTGTAGCATAGCTCAGGGAACCTCTTATTTACACCCAGAAAATAAATAGACAAAAATCTTAAGAATTGTCAGGGATATAACTGAATTTGGAAAGAAGGAGGCAACAAAGAAATATAACCAAATTACCAACAGGTGTTTTGTGCTCCCAACAAAAGAACATCCAAAAGATGTTCTAACCCAAACCAAAAGAACATCAATCAGTTCAATAGAATTAGACTAGTAAGGCAGAATAATAAACTATTGAATGAGATGAACTGTATATTAATTTTATAGAGTCAAGGAAATAAAATGAGGATCAAACCAATGCTAGCACCATAAATAAGGTAGAAAAAGCAAAGAATTAATAGACAATTCAGTATTAACTGGCCGATGTAGGGAAAGTCTGAAGATAATCACAGTGAATTCAGAGAAAAGTGCTCAAACTGTTACAGTAATTAGAGAAGATGGAAGCAATGGAAGATACAAAAATATTATCCAATATAAAAATAAATGGTTTATTTCTGAAGTAGAATAACTTATGATTGGAACAATGAATGTATTCATAGGAATGTAAGAGAAGAAAAGTTCCCTGGAATGAAGGAAGGATTGGATCTATGTGTCAGTTACACCTTTATCCAGAAAAAGTTTAACAGGCATACTGTTTAAGCTGTTGAGCTTCAAGGATAAGCTATAATTTTTTAGGAGTTTTAGTTTTGTCCTAAAAGTGAGTTATCTTCTGGGGACCAAAATCGTATTGGCTTCAATTTCTACATAGCAACCCTCAGTGCTGAAAGATAACATAGAGCTATCCACAGCCTTCTAAAGGAAAGAAAGTTGAATCCAAGGAATTTGCATATATGTAAATCATTTTCAATTTCAAGGAAATCTAAAGCTAGTTCTAAAAATAAATGACTCAATGATTCAGATTCCAGCTCCTTATCTCTAAGGAAATAATTGAAACAGTTGATAAACTTATAGGGTAATTTATAACAGAGACAAATAGTTCAGATGTGGTTGGCAGTTCATCAATATTATTGAAACACTAAAGTCATTTTAAAACAGAAGTAAAAGACAGGCAACTAAACTGGATGTACAGGATGATCCCAGGTTTATAAAATATATTTTTAATATTATTATTGGTTATCTCTGCTGAAATGGGAAATAAGGGTGGTATGGCTATTTCAAAATTTCTTCATTATGTGTTTTTAAATTCCAAGTGAAAATGGGTTAAAATTATAAAAATTATTCAATTAATCAAAAACCTGGATGGTCATCCTATTTGTATATTCAAAATGAAGCCCTAGATTATAAATCCAAAGGCTGGAATGGGTGATTCCTTCAACCATTTTACTCTTCAACATAGGTGTACTACATATCTCTGGTTATGTGATGGGCGCTAGGCCTGTAAGATGAAGTCTTTCTCTTTAAGGTGCTTAATTTGGGGAAGAAAACAAATATAAATAAGTAATTACAAGAAAATGTAGTGAATACATGGATAGAGGAATGTACAAGGTGCCATGGGATAATGGAGAGAAGTCTGCTCTGACCTCTGGTCAATCTCCATTTGTCATATGGTCAAACCTAGACCCTCCGCATGGCTCTTCATCCTCTGGGTGACTTCTCTGGTCCAGGTTACTATCATCTTTCCCCTAGATAACTGGTGTAGAATGCCCCTGATTTGCAACTTGTCAATCTTCCTCTATATATCAGGCAGGAAAGTCTTTTAAAATCACAAAATATTCATGTAATGCCTCTGTTTAAATTTTAGCTATTTCTGCTTCAAGCTTGGAAATGACCCCCTATTGAATAAGATACTCTTTGATCTGCCCCCTGTATACCTCTCTACTCAACCCTCTTTCTTGTTTCTCACTCAGACTGTACTCTAGTGTATTGCACCTTTCTCGGTTCCCCGAATGTGCCTGTAGTTGTTTGAATAGTGACCTCCCCCTCCTCCCAAAAAAGGCATGTTCCCCTGGAGCCTGTGAATATGACTTCATTTGAAAAGAAGAGTCTTTGCAGATGCAATTAAGGATCTCAAGATGAGATCATCCTGGATTAGATTGGGCCATGAGTCCAATGACAAATGTCCTTATAAGATTAAAGAAGGGGAGAAGACACGGGAGGAGAAGGTGATGTGAAGATGGAGGTAGAGGTTGGAGAGCTGCCTCTGCAAGAGAAGGAAGGCCAGCAGCCCCAGAAGCCAGGAGAGAGGCTTGGGATGGATTCTTATTCAGAGCCTCCACAAGGAACCAACTCTGCCCATACCACGATTTCAGATTCCCGCCTCCAGAATTATGAGGGGATACATTTCTGTCATTTTAAGCCACCAAGTTTATTGTGATTTGTTATGGGAGTTTTAAGAAACTAACACTGTGCTAGCATGTTGTTTTGCCACAGGGGAAAAGGACATGTGTGGTTCCCTCCTCATTAAACTTTGCTCAGTAAAGCTCTCTCATCTTTCAGATATCAGCCTGTGATTTCCTCTGGGAAGCCTACCCTGCTCCCCAGACTGTTAACTCTTCCCACTGTGTACTTCCACGGCATCCTATGGCTCCGCTATTTTAAAACTCATCCATTTTATTGTAATTATTCTGTTGGTGACTCACTGGTTGGAACACAAGCTCTGTTATGGCAGGTTGTGTGTTATTTATTTCAGTATCCTGTAGAACCTAGTAGAGTGCTTGGCACATAAGTACTTTATAAATATTTGTTGCTTCACAGAAGAGAGGGGATAGTATTTGAAAAAATTAGCAGAATTTCACTAGAAGGAAAAAGGGCCGAGTATGTTATAGTCAGAGAAAAGAGATCCAGCAAAGACAGGTAGGAACAAATAATGAGTTTTGTTTAGAATAAACTGGAGAATTGTGGAAAGGATAAAAATGTTCATTTGGGTGGTATATGGACTGGGTCTGTCATGCTAAAGCTATTATGCTTTCTCTTCTAAGCCAGGACGTACAAACATCAAGTCTTATAGATAACATTAAAGAGTGAAGTGTGCAAAGTATTTTAGTTTCTTCTTAATTATACTCCAAGAACCAACAGCCTGAGCATAATAATAAACAGTATTTGATTGTGAGGACAAAGAGTAATATGAAGTGTGGCAACCCAGAAAGCATGTGCTCTGTTTAAAGGCAACAGGGTGATCGGCTTCTGCCTATTGTTTCCATGTGGAACCTGGGCCCGGTATTGTCAGATGTTATACTTTTTCCCCAAGAGAATCAACAAACCTAAAATTCACAATCATTTTAATTTTTTTAAAGAATGTACATATGAATACCATGAAGATCTAACAAAAATATATGTACAAACTGGATATAAATTGAGAGACACAAGTTTGTGAACTCTTTTATGCAATTGGAAGAATAAATGTCTATGAAGAAACTTCACTAATATTCTCTGGATCTATGTAGATCTGACCACTGATCAAAGGATTGGAAAGCATTGATATGCAATTGATTAGTAAATTGTAATGTAATGTGAGTGGCAATTTACCCTCTATGATTCAGAAGGCACTGCAGGGTCTTGTGGGGCCCCAGAATTATAATGCTAATGACTGATTTTAGTTTGGTTAGAGAACAGAAGTGCTCTTGCTTTTAATATAAAGTGTCAATTAGCAGAATGCGATAACATTAACTTTTTATCCACTAATTCAAAAATATATTTGTTGAGCTCATTCCAAATGTTCAAGACACGGGAGCTAGGGCATTGACATACAAAGCAAAAATCTCTGCCTTCACAGGGCTTTTGTTCGAAAGCACTTTTCTACATTGATGGCGTCATCATTTCTGTATACTATATCACACAGTCACATGCTTTAAAATAGCACTGGTCTCTGCAAGTGCTCCTGTTTTGAAGGATAATTATATTCTCCTGGACTTTTATTAGCTTTTTCTAATGCTGTCCTTGGCTGCTGTGCTCAATTCATTAGCTTGTGTTAATTAGAATTCCAGAAATATACTTGAAATGCTATAACCTTAATTTTATAAATAAAATCATTGGCTGCATGTTTAAACAGTAGATACTACACATAATTTGTGAATAGCTTCTGTGAAGTGGTATATAACTAGATGTCAGTGTTGGAATTTTCTGCATTATTTGTCAAACTGTTAATGCCAAACTAACTTTACCTATAAAATCTTTTATTAAAAGGGAACTTTTTACATATATTCTTTTCTTTAATGGGGTTAAAATGGGTTGGAAACAAAGGAGATTATATGTAATAATTACTATGGGGGCCTAACAGGACAAAACAATGAACATAAAACAGTAATAATAGATACATTTCCTCTCTATTTTCAGAAACTTCTTTCAGACTTAAAGAAATTTCTTTCAAATCAGCTAAAAGGAGAAATTCTATACAGGTACCACAACATCCCTAAATGCTTATTTCAGTCTTTAGAGGAGAAAAATGAATAAAGAGTAATATTCATAGTTCTATACGATATACAAGTAATGAAGATGTGCCCCAGATGTGAGATGCCATGGTTAATAAATAAACTGAACTCAGATTCAGTTTGGATAGCTTGGATCAAAAGTGGCATAAATGGGTAAAAATCTCCATCAGGTTTTCTGTACGATCACTTCTAGGATTGGGCCTGACAAACAGACCCAAGAGACAGCTAAGGGAGCAGGCCTGGAGCTAGTGTAGTGGCAGGAAAGTCAGAGACTTAATATGAGAAAGTATTAGTATTAATAAAGTATTAATAATAGATGAACACACTTCCCAAAATGTCATATATGAGAAGCACCAGTCATCCTTCTCAGAAGCATTCGTTCTCAATTCTTAGCTATTTCTGCTGACATTACTGCCATTATTTATTATTAATAAACTCACTGCTATTTCTCGATTTATCAGTCTTGGACAATAGCTAATATTGCTTATTATGGCAGGGGAGAAATTTGGTTTTTTATCCAACTTCCCCACTTCTTCTCCTTCCATCCCTTATTAATATATACATTTGGTTAAATTAGTAGCTGGTGTTTAAATTATGTCTGGCTCAGTTTACTATTGAGCCAATTGGTTTACTGAGATGTTCCATTTTCTTTTCTTTTCTTCCTTAGAGTTAATATTTGAAATTTTAATTTGCATATGTCTTCGTGTTCTTTAGTATCAATATAGTTCCTGAATGCTCAAGAAATCTGATAGTCAGACGTATAATTATCAGTTGCGTTTCTTTCTTGAAAGCATTCCTCTAGGGCCTGCTATCTTCCTGCCTCAGTTGAGGCTGGCCAAACTCTTGGTCTGCTGCACAGCTAATATCTTAGTATTCCTGTTAATTGTTTCCTGGATCCCATGTCCTTTTATTTTTCATATTTTATCCTTGTTTTGTTGGAATGAATCCTCTCAAAGCTTCCTAAAAAAGTGTGACTGTTCATTGAAAGTTTCAGTCTATGGAATTGGAATAGATAAACTTTTCATTCATTCATTCATTCAACAAACATTTTTTGAGCACTAGCCCTGAGCCTGACATTCAATCATTTCTAGGATAAAGTGATCTTATTAAGATATAAACCAGATCGTGCTACTTCTTTGCTTAAAACCCTTCAGATGCTTCCCTTTGCCCTTAGAACAAACTCCAAACTGGTTCTCAAAGTCCTGCATGATTTGACTCCACTTCTCTGGCCACCCTCACTTCATGCCATTCTCTCTTGCATCCCATGCTCTAGTCACCCTGGCTATCTTTTGGTTCCAGGAACATACCTGGCTCTTTAATACAGAAGGGTCTTTTCCATTGCCTGGGTTGCTCTTTCCCCAGATCTTTACATGACTTGCTCCTCATAATTCAAGACCTAGCTGAAATGTTATCTCCTGAGAGAGGCCCTCTTTGAGCACCCTGTTTAAAGAGTCTCCCACCCCTTCTCATCTGTATCACAGTGTCTTGTTGATTTCCTTTCTGACAGTAATAAACATTTTAATAACTGCGTTTATTTATTTGCTTGCTTATTGCTGTCTCCCCCATTAGAATGTAAATTTGATGCGGGCAGGGACTTCTTTGGCTTATTCTCCATTGTATTCTTTGAGGCTAGTGCAGTACAGGGAACAGAATGGCCTTCTAAGAAATATTTGTTGATGCATGAGTGACTGCAACCAGTTGGAAAAATTTAACTGAAATGACTGGTCAGTAAGACCCTACTATTTAGGGAAAGTTGTTTAGAGAAAAGAACATTACTGCTCTATACGTCGTGGGCTCTGACCACACTGACCTTGCTGTAGTTTCTTCGGTAAATCATGTACTTTCCCATCTGGGGTCTGCAACACAGTATTGTATCCTCTGATACACCTGACTGCTTTTCTCTACTTGATCTCCATGCATCTGATCAGGTTTTAGGTTTCAGTTCCCCTGTGGCATCTATCCTGACTTTCTAAGACTCAGTCAAATCCTGACTTTTTAAGATTCAGTCAAGTGGTCATTTCCTGGGTTCCCATACTCCTTGTATTACCTTTAACAGCACTTAGCACATGATCAAATTTCCCTTCTACTTCTCTGTTGTTCGCCAAAGAAATAAACTCCTAGAAAGCAGAGGAACTAAGCCTTGTTCATTCTTTTCACAGCATACACAACAGATGCCTCAAAATAGGAACTCGGTTAATATTTGTTAAATGAAAAAAAAAAAAAAGAATTTAGTGACTCTTGATATACTATACAGTAAACAATATTCTAAGAAAAAATGTTTTAGAAATGGAATGGGTAAACAGCAATCTATAGAGAGAACTTTTTTATTTTTATGGGGTGATATTCAGGTAGTAAGAAGATAGCCTGAGGAAAATGGCAATAACAATTTTGTGTAAGCATACCAGAAATGATGGAATGCATCAATGCCCAAGCCACTGCAGGAAATAGTCTTCTAGTGGAGGTGAGAGAGGTCTGATTTCAATGCAGGAAAAGATGCTAATTCTTGGATGAGAAGGTGATGCCGATGAACAGGTAACCCCCACACACAACTGTAACAGCTAATATACAGTGGGAAATTTGATGGAAATTATTATTGTTATTACTCCAGTATGTAGTAGGGATTGCATTAATGTCCTTTACATACAATATCTCTACCAGGACAATAACCTGTAAGATGTAGGGAGCCAATTCTTTTTCCCATCTCTGGCAGACTTGAAATCAGTGCTTTTTCCATCAGCTCCTCTACTTACCACTGTGAATAAGCAAATTAACAAAACAAACTTCTTAATTGAATTTTAACATTGAAATAACATGGTTGCTTAGTTCAACTGTCTGACTCGAAATATTAAAATGAAATTCCTGACTTGCAATCTACCTAGCTACAGAGTATGATGTGTATGCTCTCTGTGTATGCTCCACATACTTTTACAGGAAATAATATTCATGGTGTTTAAATGTTTGAATTTTAATGTAGAAGTTTGGCTTTTTAAAAAACTGAGAAACTTTTCATTGATTTATAGCATGCATACTGAAAAAGCACAGAAATT
Organism: Indri indri; assembly: GCA_004363605.1. Taxonomy (NCBI): domain Eukaryota; kingdom Metazoa; phylum Chordata; class Mammalia; order Primates; family Indriidae; genus Indri; species Indri indri. Next base: position 39,003 of record RJWJ010012907.1, read on the forward strand.
ACAAGTGTACGGCTTGATTGATTTTTGCAAAGTGATAATATGTGACCGTTCCAAGAATGTGAATGTTGGATATGGTATGGTAAAGTCAGTGTGGCCACAAGAGGAAAGAAGAATGAGGCTGGGAAGGAAGTTTATTATACTCACAGGTCACCCCATACCATGCAGGGCCACAGGGGAAGAACCAGGATTTGGTCAGGTGGCAGAAGAAAAGAGTTGGGGGAAAGTCTAGGCCAGAGCCTTTATTAGAGTTTCCATGGGAAAGGGCAGGCAGGGCAGAGAAAACAGTTTAGGAGTTGCTAGTTTGAACAGTCCCAAGAGCACTTAGACTGTAGAGAGTGGTCTCTATTTTCCTGGCCCTGGGGTGGTTTAGGGCAGGGGAAGTATTGGCTTGGTGAGAGTTAGATAAGGAGGTGGTTCAGGCTATTAACTTGGGATTGGTTGATTTGCATGTGAAAGGCGTGAAGACAAGTCATGGTCTGAGCCCTTAGCAAATAAGGGCTATCAGTAAGAATTGTCTAGGCCTGGGAGGGGCAGTCTCTCCCTGGCCAGCAAGCTTTTTAAGATGCTAAAACGTTATAAAATATAGAAAATTAAAAAAAATATGATTAATGTAGAGATCACTTTCCAGGCCACCACCAAATCAACAGTAGCACCCCAAAACCACCCTCAGGGGTCCTCCCACTCAGCATCCAAACTTAGCACCATTCTCTCAAAAGATAATCATTACTGGGACTTCTATCACCCAAGATTAATTTTGCCTGCTTTTGAACTTTACATGAATAAAATCAGACATTACATATTACTTTGTGTCTAGCTTTTCTTCATTCTACATTATCTGTGAAAATCATTCATAAGGTTGCAGTTTCCCGAAGTTGTTGCACCAAGGTAGGACTCCATCAGCAATGTGTGAGAGTTTTAGTTGCTTCACATTCTTGCCAACAATTAGGGTTGTCGGTTTTATTTTCTTTGCCTCTTTTTCACCTTTTTAATTTTAGCCATTGTGGTGGGTGTGCAGTGGTATTACATTGTGATTTTAATTTGTATTTTCCTGATAAGTGTCGATGTTATGCAACTTATCCTATTGGATATCTAGATGTCCTCTTTTGGATAGCCCTCTATTCATGTAGCTCTTTAATTTCTCTTGTGTATGTCTTTAATTTAATGCTTTGTATCTCTCTTAATAGAAGTTTTGAATAAATTTTCTTGTATCTATTCCTAGGTATTTTCATTTTTTATGCCATTGTAAATATTTTTTTTATTTCAGCATATTACAAGGGTACAAATGTTTAGGTTACATATGTTGCCTTTGCCCTGCCTCAGTCAGAGCTTCAAGTATGTCTATCCCCCAGGAGGAGAACCAGTCTGAAGCCTGACAGGTTCAAGACCCAGGAAGAGCTGGTATTTAAGGGAGAGTGCAAAAAGAAAAAAACAGCCAATGTCCCAGTTCAAATGCAGTCCGGCAGGAGGGATTCTCTCTTACTTGAGGAAGTGTCAGCCCTTTTGTTCTTTCAGGTCTTCAACTGATTGGATGAAGCCCATCCACATTTGGGAGGGCAACCTGCTTTACTCAGTCTACTGATTTAGTGTTAATCTCATCCAAAACACTCTTACATAGAGATAATATTTGACCCAATTTCTTGGTCCTCCATGGTCCAGTGAAATTGACACATAAAATTAATCTCCCCGGTCCTTTACTTTTCCTTGGCATCACCTATGAAGTTAATTCATCTGCATGCCAGCCTTGTGTGAGGCTCTGGTTTTCATGTAGGATTAGAGCTAAGACATCCATTCAGTATTTAATATGCAAAGTAAGGCTTTGACTATATGGATGCAAATGCTGGTAATCCCCAAGAGATATTTACGATTATTGTAATGACTATCTGAGTCATTGAGCAATAATAAAATAATGTTATATATGCATATACATTTTCTACTTTTCTTCCAAGATCCTTTAAGATATAGAACTGCTCTGTGTGAGATAAAATTCTAGCAATTTTCTAGGTGTTAAAGGGAAAGCCCATTTGAACCCATGGATACTCTTTTTTAAAAAAAGGGTAGCATCCAAGAACATTCCCAATTTCTGCAATCACCCCTTTTGCAAGACAAAAAAAAAAAAAA